>CM064539.1:22877247-22879747 GCA_032716605.1 Paralithodes platypus
CTGAATTGGGGCCGAATGGATACAACCCAGGGAGAGTGGGAGAAAAAATAAACTCTGTGGGCCCCCTTAAGTACGGGCGACTGCGTGTACCCAATGATGCGGACCCACCCCAACCTTGGCTTGCGGAAGTTTGACCAATAATCATGTATTTTCATCGCCGGGAAAATTCTGTTATAATAAATCGATGAATGTTTAAACTATTTTCTATATTTGTATCCTTGTATATACAATAGTCACCGATATAAAAACAATAATACTACTACTACTACTACTAATAATAATAATAATAATAATAATGAGTTTTTAAACATTATTGCCGTAAATATAACGTGATTAAGAGAAATAATTTTCAAGTTTGCACATTATTAGAATAAAAGGAAACGGTACCTTACTTGAGAATAATCCTGTATCCCAATGTATATGACTTTCACACTTATTACCCCTTTTGTGATAGCGGATTGTATTGTAACTGTTGGTCTGTAAGAACTATTTACAAATCACTTATTATTTACCAAGCCTTTCCTATCAGTTTATTATTACATCAGTTTATTATTTATATGTTGAGGCTTGTTGGGACAGTCGTGGTCAGGAATACTGGAACACCTATTAACCCCTTTTGTACCGGCGACATCTTTTTTATTATATTCAGGCCATTTTTAGACGATTTATTCAGCTTAGGACGGACGTTTAGCAATTAAGAGACTACAGACGACCTCAATTGACCCTAATAGCTAACACAAATCCTTCTTAATCTGCAAGGGTCGTCTAAATATAGCTATAATAAAATACAAAAGACGTCGCCGGTACGGAAGGTGTTAAGGGGAGATGGGCTGCTTTTTTGGTCTTATAATTCATTTAATCATATATATTTTTAGTTTCCTCGCTAGACCTTCCTCAAACTAAGAAAAATAGCCCCTAGACCACCCCTCAAGATAAAATTGTACATTTTTCGGTAGAAAAAGGTCCCGGTCGAAGGCCGGCTCCTCTTATAGTTACAGGCTTGCTATCGCTCGCCAGGAAAAAATCGACACCGAAATGACACGATAGGTATTACAATTGACAACGAAATAGAGCTTTAGGTGTTAAAATCACCAAACTAATGGGCCGACGTCTTAAAATGTCAAAACTAATGGGGCTAAACACGAGGGTGAAAAAGGTCCAGAAAAGCGACTAGGGAATCCCAGTAGTTTAATCCCTGCTGTACCGGTGACGTCTTTTTAACTTTACTCTGGCTACTATTACACGATTTTCTTCTGTTTAAAAAGTACCTCCAGCAATTAACAGGCTTTGAACTTTGTCACTCAACCCCTTTTACTACCACATATCCTTCTAAAACTGGAAAAATCGTTTAAATATAGCAAAAATTAAACTTAATAGGGCCTAGGCGTCATCGGTACAGAACGGGTTAATTGTTGTGGCAGATGCAGGTTGTCAAAATACTTCGCCAGTGTATCATAATATCGGCTCCCTTTGAGACAATTATATGTACATATTTCGGTAGAAGGATGTCCCGGCCGAAGGCCTATTCCTCTTAAATTACAGGCTCGCTATCGGTCGCCAGGAAATCGACACCTTAATGGCACGGAAGGTCTTAATCTGCAAAAATAAATGGGGCAAAAGGTCTTGAAATCGCCAAACTAATGGGGCGAACATCTTAAAATATAAAAACTAATGGGGCTAAGCATGCGGGAGAGCGGAGTATAGAAAAACAAAAAACTGACCCTAAAAAAAGCTACCTACAATGACGATATTGTGAGTGGCAGTAAATAATATCAATGCTAATGTTCATAATATAGGCAAGACAGTATTTTCAACTTGTGCTGGTATTCATATTTTGGGTACCATATTGGCTTTGTTTGTTGGCATTAATTTATATTATTTTTGTCCTGTTTTATTTCTTGATGATACTGGAGGAATGTATGTGTTTAATGTTTAATAAAATTACCATGTTCGTGGCGTGAGCTTTGTTATATAACAAACAACCTAATGACATCCATGATAATATTCCGATTGCCATGATTATGATCAAATTAATAAACCTAATGTGCGAGAGCGGAAGAGTACCCAGAATTACGAGCGAAAATAATTAGGAATTTGGCAGAATTAATGAACATAACTTGAGAAGAGGATGGCCAAAATGAGCTGAGAGGAAGGGGGGGGGGGGGTGTTGATGAGTGAACGAGTATATGAAAACTAAACTGGATATGGTTTATGGAGGTAGAGGTAGTGGGGAATGGGGAAGAGTAGTATAATAGTGGGAAGTGATGAATATATATAAAAGATGAGAGAGAATACAAATAAGTACAACAAAAATCAAGCAACAACAGCTTAGCAACCTCTCGAGGTTCCTTGCCATCTAAATCACTGCTGCCCAAAGTGCCCAACAGTGGTTCAGAGTGGGTAAGGGACAATTGGAAAGGGAAGTACTGCCCTAGGACGAATGTCCCGGGCAGGGTTAGGAGATGTTAGTAAGGGATAATTTGGGTTTATAACATAACAC
>CM064539.1:22882247-22959849 GCA_032716605.1 Paralithodes platypus
TGGCCTAAGCAAGGCAGATCCCTGTCCCACACAACCCCAATTCAATTACAAAGCCCAATTATAGGCTTCACACTCTAATACCCTGAGGATCATCTTACCAAAACGGTTAGAGATTAACGCAGGATTATGGGGGTCTGCAGAGCGCTGATTGGCCCAACCCGGCTGATCCCCCTTCACACCCAACCCTTCTCGTCCATATGCTTATCCAATTTTATCTTAAAGCTCCCTACAGTTTTAGATCCCACTATAGCACTTGGTAGTCCATTCCACCCATCTACAACTCTGTTACCAATATATCTTTTCTGAAACGAAATTTATCTAATTTGAAAACCATTGGTACGAGTTCTTTCGCTATCACTGAGCTTTAGTACATTGTCATGTCCCCTATGTTAATCCCACTAACCCACTTGAACACCTCTATCATATCCCCTCTAACTCTGCGTCTCTCTAACGAATGTAAACCTAATTTCTTCAACCTTTCTTCATACGAAAGATTTCTAATATTATGGATCATTTTTGTCATTCTACGCTGTACTCTCTCCAATGAATCTATGTCCATTCTGTAATAAGGACACCAAAATTGGACAGCATAATCCATATGGGGTATCACTAATGACAAGTAAAGTTTTAAGATAACATCAGCAGTTCTGTTACTCACACTCCTAGAGATGAACCCTGAACTCCTAGAGATGAACCTCCTAGGGATGGTCGGATTTTTTGCTCATTTATGTACAATATCTTATTATTTTGCTCATTTATGTACAGTATCTTATTTTGCTCATTTATGTACAGTATCTTATTATTTTGCTCATTTATGTACAGTATCTTATTATTTTGCTCATTTATGTACAGTATCTTATTATTTTGCTCATTTATGTACAGTATCTTATTATTTTGCTCATTTATGTACAGTATCTTATTATTTTGCTCATTTATGTACAGTATCTTATTATTTTGCTCATTTATGTACAGTATCTTATTATTTTGCTCATTTATGTACAGTATCTTATTATTTTGCTCATTTATGTACAGTATCTTATTATTTTGCTCATTTATGTACAGTATCTTATTATTTTGCTCATTTATGTACAGTATCTTATTATTTTGCTCATTTATGTACAGTATCTTATTATTTTGCTCATTTATGTACAGTATCTTATTATTTTGCTCATTTATGTACAGTATCTTATTATTTTGCTCATTTATGTACAGTATCTTATTATTTTGCTCATTTATGTACAGTATCTTATTATTTTGCTCATTTATGTACAGTATCTTATTATTTTGCTCATTTATGTACAGTATCTTATTATTTTGCTCATTTATGTACAGTATCTTATTATTTTGCTCATTTATGTACAGTATCTTATTATTTTGCTCATTTATGTACAGTATCTTATTATTTTTGTGTTTTAATTTCCTCCTTTTGACCTCCACCAAGCTTAAGAAACACGCCCCCACGATCCTTGTTCAAGATAAATGTCTACATTTTTCGATAGAAAAATGTCTCGACCGAAGACCGGTTCCTCTTACATTACAGGCTCGCTATTGCTCGCCAGGAAAAAATCGATACCTAATTGAGACGAAAAGTCTTAATATTGACAAAGAAATGGGTCGAAAGTTCCTAAAATCGCCTACTGTAACTAATGGGCCGAATGTCTTAACATGTGAAAACTAATGGGGCTAAACATGAGGAAGAAGAGGGACCAGACAAACGACCCATCTCCCCTTAAAGCGGAACTGCTGATATTACAGACAGGATATTCGCCAATTTTTTTTGAGGAAGTCTCTAATATTAATGATAGCCTCTCCTCTGCGGCCACTAGTGATCAGGGGACGGTAATTAATGGAGCTGGGTTGGTCATTAAGTAAAGTTGGGTCCGGTAATGGAAGAAAAATGGTCCGTGATTAAGATCAGGATGTGTGTATAAAGAAGAGAGAGAGTGAGAGTGGGGTGGTATGGACAATCACACAGATTGTATAGGGAACCTCACCTGTTTCTGACTATGGACTTATATCTCTGAGAATGATTTAAAGAATATGATGTCTATACATATACTACAAAGCTATATACACTACCTGTTGAAAAACAATTTCCATAAAAAAAACAATCCAGATAGTTATAATTGCATAATGATAAACATAGACTGACCACGAATATCTTTAAGTGACTGTACAGGAAGTTACATAAATACACAAACCACTTATTCCAAACGAGGTGGTTCGGTTATATGTTTTATTGATAAATTATAAATGTTTGTGTACTATAACTTTGGAAGAGAAAGGACACCAAGAGGTACTCTAATTGTATTTGATCCTAGGGATGTCTTTTTTTGGACCTTCCAGGTTTCGTTACACTTGTTGTATAGATTGTAAAACGTTTCACCCCTTTAGTTTGCCGATTACAAGACGCATTCACGTCATTCATGTGTCGATTAATGTTCTGGGCGAGCGATAGCGGTCTTATAACACATTGTATATTGTAAACTTGTATACATTTAGCACAATCGGGATCTGGGTGAGCATTGTTATTATTATATTTTGTATTTTTCCTTTTTAGCATGAACGAAGTCTGGGACGGCGTTTTTCTGAGCCTATGGGACAAACTAAAAGTACATTGCTCGAAAAGGATAATATAATAAGTACATTGCTCGAAAAGGACAAACTAAAAGTACATTGCTCGGAAAGGACAATAATAAGCAATTTTCTGAATGATATTTGTAACAAATATCGCAATAACCCCTTAGCCATGGGACCAAATAGTGTTAACCCCTATACAGTTCTTCCACCACAACACCGTAAAGTCACTTATGGTTTTCTTTATGCAATTAAAACTATCTAGATAAATTAAAACTATCTAGATAAATTAAAACTATCTAGATAAATTAAAACTATCTAGATAAATTAAAACTATCTAGATAAATTAAAACTATCTAGATAAATTTTTGGATGGAACTTGCTTTTCAATAAATAATATATATAGTTTTCAGGTTGATGTATAGCAAATGATATTCATATATTCGCTTTCAGATGTATACTTCCATAATTAGAAATAGATGAGATCCACGATTTTTTATAAGTGACTACGTGTTTTTAGTTCATACCCATACATACCTGGAAGTACAGGCGCGGTCACAAATGCTGATAAGTTCATTTTCGATGCGGTCTCGGGCTGAATTGAATCTCTTCTTAAGGGGGTAGGTGTTATATATTTGTATATTAACTTAGTTTCCTTATCATTATTTTGGTTTCTTCCATAGGCCTCCGTCAAGCTTAAAACAACATCCCAAGATCCCCCTTCTAGAGAAATGTGTAAATTTATCGGTAGTTCTTCTAAATTAAAAGCTCGCTATCGCTCGCCAGGAAGAAACCCACAATTAAATGGCACCAAAAATGGGGTGAAAGGTCTTATAATCGCCAAACTAATGGGCCGTTTTAAAATATGACTAATGATGGGGCTAAACATGAGGGAGAAAGGGGAGCAGAAATACAATCATCCCCCCCCCTCCCCCTTTAATGTTTTACCTGATATTTACATTTCGGAGCTTCCTTTAATCAATTCAAGGCTTCAAAGTGTGTCAGAATTAATGACTGCGACAGTGCATCAAGAAAAGTGTATACAATCTGAAGAAACGAGTGTAAAGACTTTCATATTGTCAGGCAGTCCACCATCATTTGTGTTTTTTGCTTCAATATATCAATAGCTATAATATATCAATATATCAATATATCAATATATCAATATATCAATAGCTATAATACTATGTTGAACTTCCGGAACCACATCCATACTCATATCACTCGCCGTTCCATCCACTCACTCATAGACAACACGCAGCTGCAAGCACGACCTCCCGAAATCCATCCTTCTGAATCCTCCCTTCCTCGCGAGGACAGAGTCCACCTGGCCAGGCTGAGATGCGGACACCATCTAGCTCTTCTGAGCTATCAGAAGAGACTGGATGACTCCGTCGTCGACACCTGCCCGGGTTGTAACACAGCACCCCATACCATAAAACACATCATAGAAGACTGCATTTCACACAACCACTTACGCCAACAACACAATTTACACTATTTGAGAGCTCTGTGGGAAAGCCCGACCGTGGCCATGGCCTTCCTTAAGGACTCGGGGCTGTTCGGCCAGGCAGCTTAGGGAACAACAACAACAACATACTATGTTGATTGAATCTATTCTTGACCCTTTAAGGATCATGACGCGTTTTTTGACAGTCAATTCTGGCTATCATTAGACGATGTTATACAGTTTGGGAAGGATATGTGCGAATTATAAGGGTAAAAATGATCTCAATTAACCCTTTAATTCCATATACACTTCTTAATCTCAATACAATCGGCTAATAATAGCCCGACAACAGAGAAGATATGCGTATACGGATCTTGAAAGGGTTAACTGAGTCAGTGGTGGAACATTCAGTGGCTGCTTCTGGAAAACTGTCCCTGGTATATACAACGTTATTAGTGTTTTTGTTTTATGTGTATGGAGGAGGCAAAAGGCAAAGCTGCCTGTAACAAGTGTCTCCCCCAAAGGTTGAAAGAGTGACCGAGCCAAAATCAAGGTACATTATAGGTAATTTAGATGTTTTGGAAAGATGTCTGGTGTGCTTGTTTAGAGTTTAGTGTTTGTAAGAGTTTAGCTAGATTACTCTCCGTGTAGGTGAGGCACAAATAGAAACAGTGGGAAAAGCCAGGCAAATGAAACAGGAGTTCCAGCAACTCTTATCATATGCTTATGTGGCCTCCCCTGGCTACTGACTGCCCTGCTCGATCGGTGCCTCTAATCTCCCCAATAGTGTTTGGTGACATCTACATTTACTCTGTGACCCATTAACTTCAGACTACTTCCCCTGGTAGGGAAAGGAAAATATTGTTTCTGGCGTCTAATTTGGCTAAGTCCGTTCTCTCTCTCTCTCTCTCTCTCTCTCTCTCTCTCTCTCTCTCTCTCTCTCTCTCTCTCTCTCTCTCTCTCGCTCTCTCTCTCTCTCTCTCTCTCTCTCTCTCTCTCTCTCTCTCTCTCTCTCTCTCTCTCTCTCTCTCTCTCTCTCTCTCTCTCTCTCTCTCTCTCTCTCTCTCTCTCTCTCTCTCTCTCTCTCTCTCTCTCTCTCTCTCTCTCTCTCTCTCTCTCTCTCTCTCTCTCTCTCTCTCTCTCTCTCTCTCTCTCTCTCTCTCTCTCTCTAATTACAGGAACGATATAGATGAGGGTCTCACCTGTACAATCTCAAAATTTGCTGACGATACAAAAGTTGCAAATAGCGTACTCTCAAAAGAACAAGTTGACGATATGCAACACAGTCTAGATAAGTTGTCATGTTGGGCCCAAATTTGGTGAGTTTCAATGCGGATAAATGTAAAGTACTACATATCAGATACCAAAATGAGAAAGCAAACTATTCGATGAGTGGCACTCAGCTTAAGAATGTAAACAGAGAAACCGATCTGGGAGTAACAATATCGAGTAACCTAAAACCGAGTCAACAATGTTCAGAAGTTGTTAAGAAGGCAAACAAAATAATTGGCTTTATAGGCAGGTCATTTGAGCATAAATCCAAAGACGTTATCCTAACCCTTTACAATTCCTTAGTCCGCCCTCTTCTTGAATACTGCGTTCAATCCTGGTGCCCTTATTACCAAAAAGATATAGACAAGCTAGAACGAGTTCAACGTAGAGTTACCAAAATGATACCAAGCCTAAAGAACAAACCATACGAGGAGCGTCTTAGAGAATTAAATATATTTCCCTTAACCCAGCGCAGATTAAGAGGCGACTTAATTCAAGTGTTCAAAATCATCAAAGGCATCGACAATATGAACTGTAGTAAGTACTTCACTATCGACCAATCTAATTACAAGAGGGGAAACGGTTGCAAAATTATTGGTAAATCTTTTACCTCACATGAATCTAAGAATTTCTTCTTCAATCGAATTGTCAACTTGTGGAATGGGCTTCCCAGAGACGCTATAGACTGCAGCACCGTTGATTCATTTAAACTTTGCCTAGACAAATATCTCGCATCAAACCCGCGACTGACTGCGTTTGTAAATGAAACACTTTATATTATCCCCCCCCCCCCCTCAGTTAATAACCCATGTGTCCCCTACTAACTTCCTAATCCTGCCACGGACATTGGTTCCAGGGCAGTAGTTTCCTTTCCAATGTTCCTTTACCCACTCTAAACCACTGTTTCGACACTTGATCATCAGTGTTTTGGAGGACAAGCAGCATAGAAGGGTCACTAGACCTGTTGTTGCTTTATTTCCTTGGAACTCCTTTGTACTCCTTTGTACTCTCTCTCTCTCTCTCTCTTTAGTTTTTTAAAGCATTCTACTAATTTACCCATAAGTTACCGCTTCATAAATGAAAACAGATCGAGTTCCTACAACCTTCCCTTATAAGAGTTATTTTTCTGAGAGTAAGAATCAATGTTGTGGTTTATTCTCTGCACTGGTTGCAATGGGCCTATAGGTTTTCAATAAACTGCATTCAATATCCGATGCAATAACTCTTTTCTCTTCTCTTACAGAGGCAATAATTATGACTTACGGAGA
Source organism: Paralithodes platypus (assembly GCA_032716605.1). Classification (NCBI taxonomy): domain Eukaryota; kingdom Metazoa; phylum Arthropoda; class Malacostraca; order Decapoda; family Lithodidae; genus Paralithodes; species Paralithodes platypus. The sequence continues at coordinate 22,888,815 of CM064539.1, forward strand.
TTTATAAGTGAAATAACTGTTACGCTAACATAATACTTGCTTTCTTGCCTGTTTCATTGTAGTACTGTGAAGAAAAGGTGTGATCATTTAAAACTTATACGCCCAGGTCTGTATCATTATTAGGTACATCAACAGAGAGAGAGAGAGAGAGAGAGAGAGAGAGAGAGAGAGAGAGAGAGAGAGAGAGAGAGAGAGAGAGAGAGAGAGAGAGAGAGAGAGAGAGAGAGAGAGAGAGAGAGAGAGAAAGAGAGAGAGAGTGTGAGTGTGAGTAAATAAGAGTGAGAGATTGAGAGAGTGTGTGTGAATGTGAGAGTGAAAGACAGGGTGTCTGTGTGGTTGTTAGAGGGCGAGAGAGAAAGAATATAATTATGTGTGAGAGAGAGGAAGTGATAGTGAGTGTGGGTGGGGTATATGGTGGTAAGGGCAGGAAGCCATATGGGAAAAAATAACGTTAACCAAACTTTTCCCTTCTCCTTAAATAACGGTCATTACATAAGGCAGGGATGAAGCTCTTGTATTATTTACTTTTATTTACTTCTTATTCGCGTCGGCAAAAAACTTCCTTCATCATTAGATGCCATAGCTGTCGATTATTAATATATTTGATTTGTTTACCTCTGCACGCGATTCTATTCTAACTAAACTAATCATTCAAACTGTACAATATGATCAGGTTATTGATTAAATATTGGTTGTACAACAAACTGAAAATTATCATGTTTTGATCTTGTAAGAATAATAGGGGCAGGGGGCTAGGAATCTTCCTCACCTTGTAAAATTATCCTACTCATCGAGAAAGAGAAAGGAGCGAGGGAACGCAAAAGTGTTCCCTGACTCTGGGAATTAGAAACCATGAATGTTGTTTCTGTTCGGGCTCTGTCTCCAGTCAGCCACCCGCAGCAATGAGGTATGTGCCTGAGTATATACATACATACATACAAGAATAATAACTAATAATATATTGTTAGTCACATTTCTCAATATCATTACTTAATTATTTAAATATCTAAAGCACATTTGATTATCAGTAACTTTATCTGTCAATAAAAAATAATTAACAAAAACTCCGAATCAAAATAGATTATTAATCGTATACTTGTATCGGTTATGCAACACAATGCTCATTATTTGGGTATTCAATATTTTAAGTTAATAAATATAATGTCGATAATTTAATACTTTAACCCTAATAGTCTTAGGGAGGTCTTATTGGAACTGCTTAGTTTCGTTCTATAAGTTTGGATATTTCAAGACGTGTCACCCCATTAGTTCGGCGATACAATTTTAATAGAAATACTTAATTGAAATATTTGCCCGGTGAATATACAGTATGTACCCTACATATTTTGGTCAAATGGATAATTTAAGATAATTTGAACCACTTTTTTGGTTTGCTGTAACAAATTCATTCAGTGTTAATAAATTATGTTTTATCTTGGGCACCAGATTGTATTGTATTAATATTAAAATACTATTAATAGCGTCTCACTAGAACTTCCCAGTGTCAGTAGAATAAAATAATATTATTGTCTAATAATACTAATCGTACACTGAAGACATCAGTAAGGAAAACAATGGCACCATTTGAACACAGGTAATGCCAGTTGTTCTAAATATCCCACGACCGCTCACTCTCTATGGGGAACAGTATCTCAGGAATGACAAACATCCGCCCTTCTGTATCATATGAAGGACATCCCCAGATTATCCATTTGAGCCAGTCTTTTTTGTATGGGAATTTGTTCCATCATGCTTTGTGTCTTCCTTATCAATATTGTATGTTTTGTTTTATATCCTCTTCATAACTACAAATACTTTAACCCCTTGTGGATTGTGACGCATTTTGACAGTTTATTCTGACTATTTCTAGACGAGTTTAATAAGTCTAGGAATGGTATGTGGATGTCAAAGGGCTAATTTGGACAGTATTTACACCCTTTCCTTCTCAGAAGTCCTTCCGAAACAGTATAAAATCGTCTAATGATAGCCTGAAGAAAGTGTCAGACCGCATAATGATCTTCAACACAACATTTGCTTGTAAATTATTATATCTTGGCGGTCACGAGGGTATTTCCAGGCCGAAATATGGCGCTAGACATTTATTCCAATTTAATTAGTTTAGATGTATATCCCATGCGTCATGTAACTATGGTGCACTGAAACTAATATATCGCCGTGCTTATAGGGATGAGTTGAAACTAAGCTAAGCACAAGCTGTATACCAACAATAGTTGTATTAGCTATACCAGGATTCGAACCTTGGTACCGTGGATGCTAGTGTTATTTCCTAACCATTCAGTCACGAGTATAAACAAGGCCTAACTGAAATTAGTTTGCTTAATTTGTCTCTGGCAAAGTCGTGCTTGTCCATATATCATTTGTTTGTGTTTGTTAATTTCATCAATCGAGTTTAGGAGTAAAGTTGGTTAGTGGAGAGAACATAATAATAATAATAATAATAAATATATATATATATATATATATACTGTATATATTCTAGCTGTATTTAGAGGATTTTGTACAGCTTAAGAAGGATATGTTGTAATAAAAAGCTTAAGAAGGATATGTTGTAATAAAAAGGGTTACGTGAGATAGTTGGCAACCTGTTAATTGTTGGAGGCCCTTTTTGAAACTGAATAAAATTGTCTAACAGTAGCCAGAATAAAGTTACTAAGACGTCGCCGGTACAGTAGGTGTTAATGTTGGCTCTGGGACCTACTTTGGTCTAGTGTTCAAAACATGAATGGGGCTAAACATGAAGGAGAAGGGGGGCCAGACAAAGAAACATGAAGGAGAAGGGGGGCCAGACAAAGAAACATGAAGGAGAAGGGGGGCCAGACAAAGAAACATGAAGGAGAAGGGGGGCCAGACAAAGAAACATGAAGGAGAAGGGGGGCCAGACAAAGAAACATGAAGGAGAAGGGGGGCCAGACAAAGAAACATGAAGGAGAAGGGGGGCCAGACAAAGAAACAAGCATCCCTGCTTAATGTCCTCATCACTTTCCCCCGGCAGACAATAACACTATTAAGAGGCCATTATGAGATGTTTGGGTTACGGTAAATGTATCGTGGATGGCTAATTCTGATGCTCTCTCTCTCTCTCTCTCTCTCTCTCTCTCTCTCTCTCTCTCTCTCTCTCTCTCTCTCTCTCTCTCTCTCTCTCATATATATATAAATTTAATGATAGATAGATAGCTAGATAAACATACAATTATTTTACCCTCAGCCTGGATTCGAACCATGGCCAGTCAGGACGAGAGTCCATGCTTTAACCAGCTACACCGCTTATGCTTGATATTAAACTACCAGCAACGTAGCTGAGCTTGTAATTCGAAGCTTCCATGTCTAAAATCTTGAACTTGTTTATAGACCAAAGTTGCAAGTGGTTGATTGTTGGCCGTGGCTGTGCCAAATAACCTTGCACAGAAATAGGGTGTAAAGTCTTTAAATCGACAAACTAATGAGCCAAACGTCTTAAAATCTAGAAAGCAATGGGGCTAAACACGAGGTAGAAGGGGAGCCTGAAAAAAACAGTCCATCTCCCCTGAACGTAATAGGCTGGTTCGAGGAGTTAATGGGTCAGCCTTGTTTGCTGGGAACAATGCTGTTTACATCATTATTATATTAACAACGAATTATTTATTATTACCATTATCGTTAATTTGTGTTCTAACCTGTTAGCACACTGGATCTATGTGGCTTTGTTCATATGTAAATTAGATTAGATGATTTGATCTACTTGTGTATAATCTTGATATTCGCCCATGTTTATAAAACGTGTCTTCTGTGTGAATGTTCGTGTGTGTATGTGTCTGTGTATGTATGTTTTTCTGCCTGTGTGTGTTTATGTGAGTGTCTGTGTGTGTGTGTAAACTGTATGTATGTCTTGCATCCTGAATGCAATGCTTGTGCACGTGTATTGGTGGATGCCCTTTCTTTGAGTTTGAATATACGTATTTATCTTTCAATTTGATCATGCATTGTATTGTATTGTATATTGTAGTGTATTGTCTGGTTATTCTACTATTAACATGTTAGTATGATCATAGGCAACACATTATATTATCCTCTAAAATGCTTACACCTAACATGGATTGTCGATTTGTGTTGTTCTTTTAAGCATTTCCGACAGATGTAGCTCATTATGGACTCGGAAGGAGAAACTAAGTTTTTGCTCAGATTTTAACGATGTGTTCTTACATCTTTACTATAGATATTACCATTGTATATATTAACCAACACATTTAACTACCAACCGGGCAACCAGCCAGTCGACCTTGCATACAAATATTTGTAGTTCGATATAAATATGCGTATATCTACAGTATACATATACAGTATACAGTATATATATATATATATATATATATATATATATATAACTGTCAATTAAAACTTTTTCTTATAAATTGTCATATACAATTAGTGGTGCTTATTTAGTATTTAAAGCGTCTTACTATTAATTTAGGATTTAGCGTCTATGTTAGACTTAGCTTTGCATATATGAACTTGAGCTGAGGTTATGTTCAGTCAATGTTTAGTGATTGTTTTCAGTCTTCAGTGTTTGCGTTGTTAATAATATTAGAGTTATATTTGTATTAATTTAGAATTTACATATGAAACTTTTAATTTTGTGTACTTATTCAGTCATTATAGATAATTTGAATCAGTCCTTCTTATTTCTAGCTTGTGATTGTTAAAAGTTTTGCACTGAGTTGTTGTTTCTGCTGTGCTTATGTAGCTGCTGCAGGTGTTCGTACAAGGATTGTGTATTAGATAAGAATTAGTTTGGAAATATAATAATTATAGATTTCTGAATAATTAACAAAATTTAAATTGAATGAATTACATTGGTGGTCCCATTGTTGTTGACTTTTTACAGGTATGTTTTCTTTTAATAGGGATCTTGGGTTTTCCTGATGATGGCTGCAAGACGTTTGCCGAAAATTTGAAAAATAAATAAATAAGATGTTTCCAAGCATCCTTTTCCTCCTTACCCTTCTATTATATATATATTTTTGTCTATGTGATTGAGGGAGGCAAAAGGCAGAACTGCCTATAGCGAGTGCCTCCCCAATAGTTGAAAGAGTGACAGGGCCAAAATCAAGGGACGTTCGAGCCAAAATGCCTGGACACACGGAGTTTGAAGCAATTTAAGTCATAGGAAGAGGGAAAGACTGATTCTGGGAGAGAGTTCCATAGCTCAGCTGTAGAGTAGAAGAAAGACTGAGAGTAACGTTTCACTCTCGGGTTGGAGAGTTGCGCAGAGTAGGGGTGGGATTGAGTTGCAAGACGGGTACCACGTGCCGTACGTAAAGGAGGTGGTATACACTGGGAAAGCTCTGAGGAACACTGATTATTATAGTAGCGATAGAATAGCGAGAGAGCTGCAACATTGCAGCGGAGAGAGAGAGGGATTGCAGAGAGTTGGTGAGTACAAAGGAGTACAAAGGAAATCAAGCAACAACAGGTCTAGTGACCCTTCTAGGTTGCTTGTCCTCCAAAACACTGAGGATCAAGTGTCCAAACAGTGGTTTAGAGTGGGTAAGGGAACATTGGAAAGGGAACTACTGCCCTGCCACTAACGTGGCAGGACTAGGAAGTTAGTAGGGGACATAGGGGTTAGTAACTGAGGGGAGGATAAAGTTATTCATTTACAAACGCAGTCAGTCGCGGGTTTGATGCGAGATATTTGTCTAGGCGGAATTTAAATGAATCAACGGTGCTGCAGTCTATAACGTCTCGGGGAAGCCCATTCCACAAGTTGACAACTCGATTGAAGAAATTCTTAGATTCGTGCGAGTTAAAAGATTTACCAATAATTTTGCAACCGTTTCCCCGCGTGTAATTAGATTGGTCAATAGTGAAGTACTTACTACAGTTCATATTGTCGATGCCTTTGATGATTTTGAACACTTGAATTAAGTCGCCTCTTAATCTGCGCTGGGTTAAAGGAAATAGATTTAATTCTCTAAGACGCTCTTCGTATGGTTTGTTCTTTAGGCTAGGTATCATTTTGGTAACTCTACGTTGAACTCGTTCTAGCTTGTTTATATCTTTTTGGTAATAAGGGCACCAGGATTGAACGCAGTATTCCAGAAGAGGGCGGACTAAGGAATTGTAAAGGGTTAGGATAACTTCTTTGGATTTATGCTCAAATGACCTGCCTATAAAGCCAATTATTTTGTTTGCCTTCTTAACAACTTCTGAACATTGTTGACTCGGTTTTAGGTTACTCGATATTGTTACTCCCAGATCAGTTTCTCTGTTTACATTCTTAAGCTGAGTGCCATTCATCGAATAGTTTGCTTTCTCATTTAGGTATCCGACATGTAGTACTTTACATTTATCCGCATTGAAACTCATTTGCCAAATTTGGGCCCAACATGACAATTTATCTAGATTGTGTTGCATATCGTCAACTTGTTCTTTTGAGAGTACGCTATTTGCAATTTTTGTATCGTCAGCAAATTTTGAGATTGTGCAGGTGAGACCCTCATCTATGTCGTTGATGTAAATTAGAAAGAGAATTGGTCCTAGTACCGATCCCTGGGGTACCCCGCTACTTACATTGGTCCATTTAGATGCCTTACCGTTTATGAGTACCCTTTGCTTTCTGTTGCTGAGCCAATTTTCTATCCATTTCAACACACCGTCTTGTATTCCATGCGCTTTTAGTTTTAGCAGTAAACGTTTGTGGGGAACTTTGTCAAAGGCCTTTTGAAAATCAAGGTATATAATATCTACAGCTTTACTCTCATCGTAGAGGTTGAGGATATCGTGGAAGAAGTCTAAGAGGTTTGTTAAACAGGAACGTTTTTTTACGAAAGCCGTGTTGAGTATCTTTAAGTATGTTATTTTCCTCTAAGTGATTTACGAGTCTGTCTCGTATGACCGTTTCTAGCATTTTACATACAACTGAGGTTAAGCTAATTGGACGATAGTTACTGGGTAGGGATTTGCTGCCTTTTTTGAATATCGGTGTTACGTTGGCTAGCTTCCACTGATCAGGCATAGTTCCAGACTGCAAGGATTTATTGAATAGTAATGTCAGTGGTTTGGAGAGCTCATTCTTAGCTTCCTTTAGAACTCTAGGCGAGATTGTATCAGGTCCTGGCGTTTTATTTACCTTGAGTTTATCTAAACAGTTCAATACTTCTCTCTCTGTAACGGTGATATTGCTTAGAACATCTGAATTATCAATCTGAATCGGCGATGGTGTAGGGATATCACTGAGGTCTTCTGTTGTAAAAACTGATGCAAAGAAGGTATTGAGGGCATTACTCATTTGTACTTCGTCTTTGGTGTATTCTCCTTTTTCATCGACTAACGGTCCAACAGTTGAAGTAACTACTTTTTTCTTTCTGATATAACTATAGAATTCTTTCGGGTTTGTTTTACTTTGATTCGCAATATGTAACTCTAAGGTCTTTTTACTTTGCTTAATTAACTTTTTGGCTTTGCGTCGTAGCTCTACAAATTTCACCCGTTCTTCGTCATTTTGTGAGGATTATAATCTATCATTAGCAAATTTTTTAGCAAGCAGGCAGTTTGAAATATCTTTATTCCACCATTTGGGCTTATTATTATGGCCTGGACGCCGTATTTTCGATGGTATGCAGTCTTGCACTGCTTTTAAAGCAGTGGACGAGAGTTAATGATAGGAAAGGCCTTCCTTCCAACTTTGTCTAGGAGAGCAGTGTGAGAGGAACCTCCCCACACATGTGAACAATACTCAATACGAGGACGCACTATGCCCCTGTACAGAGCAAGAAGCTGTGCAGGGGAAAAGAACCCCCTAAGGCGGTTGAGCACACCCAGCTTCTGGGAGGTTGCCTTAGCAAGACTGGTAATATGGTCCTTCCAACTGAGAGCAGAAGAAAAAGAGACACCAAGAATATTGAGAGAAGATGAAGGATTGATTTTTGTATTGTTCAAGAATAAGGGATAGTCCGCTGGGAGTTCCTTACGGGTAGATAGATGGAGAAATTGGGTTTTGGAAGCATTAAAGGTAACAAGGTTTTCTCTGCCCCAATTGGAGATAGTATATAGATCAGAATTTAAGAGTTCTATGGCTTCATTACGTTTGTTGTTGAGGGATTGCTGGTTGGGGCGTTCTGAAAAGCTAATGGAGTAGTGTAAGGTTGAGTCGTCTGCGTATGAATGGATGGAAATTGAGGTACAGTTGAGGAGATAATTTATAAAAATTAGAAAGAGAATAGGAGATTGGACAGAGCCCTGAGGAACACTGGAGTTGATAGGGTGAGGAAGTGAACAATGGCCGTCCACAACCGCGGCTATGGAACGGCCGGAAAGGAAATTAGAGACAAATGCACAGATGGAGGGATAGAAACCGAAGGAGGGTAGTTTAGAAATTAAAGATTTGTGCCAGACTCTATCGAAGGCTTTCGATATGTCTAGTGCAATACAAAAAGTTTCACCGAAGTCCCGAAAGGATGATGACCAAGAGTTAGTAAGATATGAAAGAAGATTACCAGTAGAGCGACCCTTAAGGAAGCCATACTGGCGATCTGAGAGCAGATTATGAGAAGAGAAATGCTTAAGAAATTTGGAAGCAAGAATATATATATATATATATATATATATATATATATATAATATCATAATAGTTTATACTACATTACAATATATTATTATATATATAATTGATTACATATATATACCGGTAATCTAAATCTTAGCAATATCCTAGGCAATGATAAGATGTTTTTGTGCGTTGCCTTTTAATCTGTTTCCTGTATGGCCAAAAATAGAACCGTAAAACGATGAGTGCAGGTCAATCAAATCCTTGACCCCGACGCAGGAAACGAACTATAATACTAAACCATCTAAAGGATATAGAAATGTTCACGTTGATGATAACTAACGGTGCGAACGTTGGGTAAGAGGAGTACAAAGGAAATCCAGCATGGGAGTGGAGATATTGTATTGTGCATGTTGACGTATAGTTGTCAAGACTCGAGGAATGTGCGACAATTGCTGTAAATAAGTGACAATATTGAATTGTCCTACAGGTTTATTTATAGTTAGAAGGGAGGTTTATGATTGTACCTTCTGTATATATAATAATGTAGCATTAAGTAGGTAAAACCATATATTCTCATTAATAGTATGCAATAAGCTAATATGTCCGATAACACCAACAATTATAATAATAAAAATTACAATTAATCGCTCTGCTCTCCACAACATTTTTCCTCGTTCAACCTTAGGCTCTATAACATGTATTGCTGAGTATGATTTAAGTATAGTGTATGTAGTTTATTGTTAGTAAGAAATGTTTATAACATTAACATGCGAGAGTGTAGTGGTGTAATATTTAGTGGAGAGTATATATACTTACATAAATACATACATAAATTTAAAGACAGAGTGCTCGGTTCCTGTCTCATGTACCCGCCGGCTTTAGCACCGCCAACAGCTCTGCATCGCCACTGAGAAAACTCGATCCTAATTTGAGTATTTCATATCCCAATTCCCTTTATTCATTGCATGAACAGTAGTTAAGTGCTTGTTTAACCTCCACATAGTTATGTAGTTGCCGTGCATGTTATTTTATTGCTTTTCTGACTGATAAACATTGTTGTTTACATTTGTTATCCTAGCTTGTAGCAGACGACGCACGCGCACCTCTAATCGACCTAGCTTTGTATTTTCTTATTAACTTTAGTAGTTATAGTATTCAGTATCCTACTGTAGCTATATATATATCTGTAATTTTAGTTGTTGCTTGCATGATCTTGTAGTAACCTTTGACTGATAACTGTGTTTATCTAAATATAATCCTGCTTGACTAGCCTACAGTGATACCAGCGCCATCTGTTGATATAGTATATTAACCCCTTGTGTGCAGTCACACATTATTTTTATTATAATCTCTATTTGGTGAATTGTATATTTAGTCACATATTCTATTATATATATATATATTTGTTTTGCTTTTTTAGGTAGGTTATCACCCCTGGTAGCCTACTTCTGCATATTTCATACTTTTTTGTTTTTGGTTATTTTTGTTTTCGGTTAGTCTAGGCTATCATCCCTGGTGGCCTATTTCTGCGTACGGTACTTCAATTTTTAAATTTTCAGTTAGGCTATCACCGTTGGTGGCCTATTTCTGCGTACCAGTATTTCATAATTTTTGTTTTCGGTTATTTTTGTTTTCGGTTAGTCTAGGCTATCACCGCTGGTGGCCTATTTCTGCGTACCGGTATTTCATAATTTTTGTTTTCGGTTAGTCTAGGCTATCATCCCTGGTGGCCTATTTCTGCGTACTTCAATTTTTAAATTTTCAGTTTGGCTATCACCGCTGGTGGCCTATTTCTGCGTACCGGTATTTCATAATTTTTGTTTTCGGTTAGGATAGGCTATAACCCCTGGTGGCCTATTTCTGTTTAAATAAACATAAAATTGTTTTCGGTTCGGCTATCACTGCGCATTCAAATTTAATTTTGTTTTGTTTTAATTTTCGGTTAGGCTATCACCGCTGATAACCTATTTGTGTGTATTTAAAAAAAAAAAATTCGGTTAGGCCTATTTAAGTAAGTGAAGCGACCTGAAGGGAGTGAAGTGTTTTTAAAGTGAGTTTAGTGTTTTTAAAGTGAGTTAAGTGTTTTTAAGTGAGTGAAATTATCTGAAGAAAGTGATTGTCACCATGCCTCGTGCCTGTACGAACTGCGCTGGTAGGTTTGGTGCTTCCATGTTTGCTCCTGCCGATCCACAAGTCTGCCGACTCTGCCAGCAACGAGAGGATTTGACAGCTAAATTGGATGAAGCCCACAACAAGATCAACGCCCTCACCAGGAAGCTGGAATCACTCCAAGAGTTTGTAACACTCAACGTTGGAGTATCACTAACTCCAATTGTTTCAACTCCAGCATCCACCACCGCCCCAACGTCATCTGCCAACAATCCAACACCTGCAGTAGACACTGCAGCAGATGCTTCTGACGAACCTGAGCCGACATCAAACCAGGACAGCCGCCCTGTCCACCTTAGTCTCTCTCCCACTCCTCGTGCAAGAAGCCTGCTAGAACGAACAGTACCAACCCCTTGCCCCCGTTCTAACCACTCCTCTCCCCGACCTGTACGTAGAGTCCCGCCACCACAGGTTTCCGGATTTACACCAGTGAGGAACGGTGCACGGCAAACGCAGAAAAGGTCTCATCTACCAGTCACAATGTCAAACAGATTTGAGATATTGGTAGAGATGGAAGACGAAGCAGAAGAGACCAGGCTCGTTGGGGATTCCATCCTACGAGGACAGGTCGAAGAGTTCTGCGACAGAGTCCCAAATCAACGAAAAAGATTTTGCATCCCAGGAGCTGGACTGGACGACATTGTGGAAGCCTTCGAAGATACCATAAAGGATGCAAATGAAAATACCCTTTTTGTCATCCATGCTGGTTCAAATGACGTCATGCGCACCAGATCTGAAGAGTTGATGGAGAAACATCGCAAGATGATCCAGCACTACAAAAACAAGTCAAGGAATATCATCATCTCAGGCATTCTCCCCAAGATCGACGCACCTGACAAATTCTACGACAAGGCCTTCAGCACAAATAGCCGACTAAAATATTTGTGTCTGTGGGAAGAAGTTGAATTCATCAACCTCTGGGACAAGTTCTACAACCAGCCTACTCTGTTCCGCAAGGATGGCACTCATCTAAACCCTGTGGGTTCAGCACGCATGGGTCGTCTCCTACACGAAGCAGTCCGCAGCCATGGATCAAAAAACGCCATCCGAGAAGAAGCAGCAGTGACATAATTCATCCAACGCCAAGAAAAAAACAGAGGCAACCGAGGACTACCAGCGATAAGGACCGAAGACAGCGAGGACCGAGGACAGCCATGAACATAAATGTAGATCCGACAAGAACCAAAAATATTATTAAAGAGCGTTCCGTGAGTTCTAAAATAACAAATTTAAAGGTTTTCTATGCAAACGCTCATAGCATACGCAATACATTTTCAGATTTAGAGGAGCTAGTGTTTACAGAAAATTATGATGTGATTGGCATAACAGAATCTTGGCTCAATACAGAAGATAGAGATTTTTTAGCAGAGTATTCACTTCCCGGTTATGTAATGTTTGAGAAAAGCCGAATAAATCGAAATGGAGGTGGTGTTTTACTTTATATCAAAGAAAGTCTTAACCCTACCCTCTTGTCAAACCCTCAAATTGTGAACGTCGACGCATCTTTTGTGCTAATAAAGAATAATAATGGTACAAAAATAATACTTGCATTATTATACAGACCTCCAGCTCAATCAGTGCAAACTGACCGAGAAATTTACGAACAAATTGCAGATGTAAGTAACTCACAAGATACCGTAATTTTTGGCGACTTTAATTTACCTGTGACCAAGTGGGGCGATACTCTTACTTCACACTCCGGACATGACTTGTATACGAACTAGCAAGAGAGTTCGCTTTATCAATTTGTTCGAACGCCGACCCGTGGTAATAACGTTCTTGACATTGTACTTGCAACAAAAGAAGAATTAATAGAGAATTTGAATGTTGGTGATGAATTCAGTAACAGCGACCATCGTACGATAACTTTCACTTTAAAGTTTACTAGTAACGAACCAAATAGTAGCATCGAAAAGTCCCTAATTTCAAGAAAGCAAACTTCCATAAACTTAGAGCTATGTTTAAAGAAACTGACTGGAGTTTTTTAATTCACAATAACATAAATACATGTTGGAAGTTATTCGAAGCCACTTACCTAAAAGCAGTGCAAGACTGCATACCATCGAAAATACGGCGTCCAGGCCATAATAATAAGCCCAAATGGTGGAATAAAGATATTTCAAACTGCCTGCTTGCTTAAAAATTTGCTAATGATAGATTAAAATCCTCACAAAATGACGAAGAACGGCTGAAATTTGTAGAGCTACGACGCAAATCCAAAAAGTTAATTAAGCAAAGTAAAAAGACCTTAGAGTTACATATTGCAAACCAAAGTAAAACAAACCCGAAAGAATTCTATAGTTATATCAGAAAGAAAAAAGTAGTTACTTCAACTGTTGGACCGTTAGTCGATGAAAATGGAGAATACACCAATGACGAAGTACAAATGAGTAATGCCCTCAATACCTTCTTTGCATCAGTTTTTACAACAGAAGACCTCAGTGATATCCCTACACCATCGCCAATTCAGATTGATAATTCAGATGTTCTAAGCAATATCACCGTTACAGAGAGAGAAGTATTGAATTGTTTAGATAAACTCAAGGTAAATAAAACGCCAGGACCTGATACAATCTCGCCTAGAGTTCTAAAGGAAGCTAAGGATGAGCTCTCCAAACCACTGACATTACTATTCAATAAATTCTTGCAGTCTGGAACTATGCCCGATCAGTGGAAGCTAGCCAACGTAACACCGATATTCATAAAAGGCAGCAAATCCCTACCCAGTAACTATCGTCCAGTTAGCTTAACCTCAGTTATATGTAAAATGCTAGAAACGGTCATACGAGACAGACTCGTAAATCACTTAGAGGAAAATAACATACTTAAAGATACTCAACACGGCTTTCGTAAAAAACGTTCCTGTTTAACAAACCTCTTAGACTTCTTCCACGATATCCTCAACCTCTACGATGAGAGTAAAGCTGTAGATATTATATACCTTGATTTTCAAAAGGCCTTTGACAAAGTTCCCCACAAACGTTTACTGCTAAAACTAAAAGCGCATGGAATACAAGACGGTGTGTTGAAATGGATAGAAAATTGGCTCAGCGACAGAAAGCAAAGAGTAGTCATAAACGGTAAGGCATCTAAATGGACCAATGTAAGTAGCGGGGTACCCCAGGGATCGGTACTAGGACCAATTCTCTTTCTAATTTACATCAACGACGTAGATGAGGGTCTCACCTGTACAATCTCAAAATTTGCTGACGATACAAAAATTGCAAATAGCGTACTCTCAAAAGAACAAGTTGACGATATGCAACACAATCTAGATAAATTGTCATGTTGGGCCCAAATTTGGCAAATGAGTTTCAATGCGGATAAATGTAAAGTACTACATATCGGATACCTAAATGAGAAAGCAAACTGTTCGATGAATGGCACTCGGCTTAAGAATGTAAACAGAGAAACCGATCTGGGAGTAACAATATCGAGAAACCTAAAACCGAGTCAACAATGTTCAGAAGTTGTTAAGAAGGCAAACAAAATAATTGGCTTTATAGGCAGGTCATTTGAGCATAAATCCAAAGAAGTTATCCTAACCCTTTACAATTCATTAGTCCTCCCTCTTCTGGAATACTGCGTTCAATCCTGGTGCCCTTATTACCAAAAAGATATAAACAAGCTAGAACGAGTTCAACGTAGAGTTACCAAAATTATACCTAGCCTAAAGAACAAACCATACGAAGAGCGTCTTAGAGAATTAAATCTATTTCCTTTAACCCAGCGCAGATTAAGAGGTGACTTAATTCAAGTGTTCAAAATCATCAAAGGCATCGACAATATGAACTGTAATAAGTACTTCACTATCAACCAATCTAATTACACGCGGGGAAACGGTTGCAAAATTATTGGTAAATCTTTTAACTCACACGAATCTAAGAATTTCTTCTTCAATCGAGTTGTCAACTTGTGGAATGGGCTTCCCCGAAACGTTATAGACTGCATCATCGTTGATTCATTTAAACTCCGCCTAGACAAATATCTCGCATCAAACCCGCGACTGACTGCGTTTGTAAATGAATATCTTTATTTTATCCCCCCCTCAGTTACTAAGCCATCTGTCCCCTACTAACTTCCTAATCCTGCCACGGACATTAGTTTCAGGGCAGTAATTCCCTTTCCAATGTTCCCTTACCCACTCTAAACCACTGTTTGGACACTTGATCCTCAGTGTTTTGGAGGACAAGCAACCTAGAAGGGTCACTAGATATGTTGTTGCTTGATTTCCTTTGTACTTTGTACTCCTTTGTACTAACGGCGGCGTTCCAGGCAGCCCTGTTCAAAGCTGCCTCACTTGTCAGGTTGTTTTATTCAAAATCACGTCTGTCTTGGTCTGCCCCTTGGTGCAGCTCCCTCCACGTTCATGGACTTGCATCTTTTTACCCAACTTACTTCATTCACCCTCTCCACTTGTTCAAACCATCCAAGCCTACTAGTACGCATCTCATCACTGATACTCTTGATACCTAACCTTCTCCTCAGTTTGGATAAAAAACACCATCTGAGGAATATCACTTTATTGACAATAAAGTGCTCTTCCTCAGATGGGGTTTTTATTCATTCTGTCTACTTTACAAGTACCACTCAACATTTTCCTCAGTTCTTCATTAGATATACACACTGAAATGCTTGAGTCCATTCTAGGGAGGTTTTCTGGAGTATAGATTGTTGTTACGGACTTGGTAACAAGATCAAGTTCAAATCAAAGCTAGGGATATTGGGATACATGTTTTGTTGTCCTTAGTTCTTAAGTTGTATCAGAAAGCCTACTAACACGCCATGATAATGCATCCTTGCTGTTTCGAATACAGTAGCATGTTATGCTTTGTATGTCATTACAATACTGTCAAGATGATCTTACCTTTTTTAAATAATTTAATATACCTATTTCACTTTAAGAAGGTAGCCAACTTTGTCTTGTTTACATTTGAATTATCGTCAATTACTGATTTAACATATGTCCGTCTGTGTTAATAACCCTTCTAAATAACCCTTTTAATAACTGTACTGGAGAGGAGGGTGTGGGTTATTGGTAGTTTATTGTAGTAGATGTAGTTGCTTGTAGAAATATGTTTGTATAATAATATTAGGTGCATAAAGAGGATGTATAATCTCAAAAGGTTCAGCATGGACTAAATCACGGTATAACTTTCATTGTAAATGATAACAAATGTATCATGTTGGATAAATATACTTGATAAATAAAATCAATGAAATCAAATCATTATATGAGAATTCTCATATTCAGAATATGCAACGGCCCACCGTATCTAGCGAGACGTTAAGTAGGTGGCGTGAGATTGTATGTGAGCTTGAGGTGACAAGATAGTATTGTTGTGGGTTCGGACAACTATACCAGCAATGAGCTAACTGCCAGACTACAAAGGTGCTGCCCATTATGAGACCCTCAAAATGTTTGTGTCCAACAGTTGAATATACCAGCTACAGAAAGTCTGCATGTGGAAGCAGAGTTAGAATCAATAAACATATTATAAGGTAATACATTATATTTATTATAGTCTATTGCTTTTAAGTTGGCGAAAAATTGGTTTGTTCAAATCTTAATTACTCAGCAATTACAACAATACTGTTGCCAAATACCGCTGTCGTGATTACTACGATAATTTGTCAGTAATATAATGCGGAGGCTTTGTAGTTTCTTGTCATTCTATTGGTTATTGAGAAATGAGCTTTTAAGGGAGTACAATTTCTGATAAGTTAAACAAAACATCGAGCGTAGGAAGTTATAACCATAATCTCTTCTCTGTGCACCCGACCCCTAGAATCATAAACCAAGCGTGTGTATGGCCGAGGGAATTAATGCGACGCTACTTAAATATATTGAATGGTGACCTTAGTGGGTATTATACAGTATATCTCCATGCCAAAGTGCAGATTACTATCTCCAAAAATGCGGTCTCTGGTCCTCAAAACATCAATTACAACAATAATTGAAATAAAGTCGATCCATCATAGGTCTTAGTCTTCGACTCAGGCAAGACATTATAATGTCCCAACCAATTAAAGTCCATCATTTCCATTACTAGCTTCATCCTCTTCTTACTCCTCTTCCTCCTCCTTCCCCTTTTCTTCTTGTTCTTATTCTTATTCTCCTACAAACACCTCACCTCACCTAGCCTATGTCCCTCGCCTCCCCATAATTGACCGAGTTTCAGACTACAAGGAAGATAGAACTGTAGAAATACATATTAACGGAAAAGTCAATAATATGGTAAGTTTCTGATGGATATAAAGCATATTGAATTTTATTTGATGTAAATATAAAGGCATTACAAACCTTATTTTAGCTGGTAATTCTGTTAAAAAATACCAACGTTTATTGCTCTGACTTCCTTATAGAGCGAAATTCGCAAGTGGTCAATTGATACTGGTGGTGGCCATGATTGTTTTTACAGCATTAAATACTGTACAGAGGAGGATGTCAGCAGCTGGCATTGTGTGCGTAGTTCGTTGGTGATCATTATACGCAAACACTCACACATACACATACTACCAGACTCCAGTGAACCTGACAACAATGCTGATGCCTAACCTCTTTGTTACTCGAAAGGAGCTAGAGCAAACTGGCTGTAAATTTTCACGCCTATTTACTGGTCGACTTTTCCCAAATTATGAAAATGTCGGTTCGATTGTTCTCTTTCTTTTTTAGTTGTAGCAAGTTAGGGGACGCGATTTCTATTAAGTTCGCTGGTGCTGGATGTAAATGCCATGGTCCTAAGCATGTGTGAAATGTCTTTATTTTTTGTTTCAATAAGGCGATTATTTATACTACTGTGACACTTAGGAATACGGTAATATCATAAATATCATACATGTACATGCACATGCATTGGCTTCAAGTAAACATCAACACACTACATACAATGGATTAAGGTCATTGCACACTGACACACATCCCCTTCAAGACTGGCACGAACACCCACGACACATACAAATCCTGTGTCTTGCCGAGTTTACTAGAGATCACGGCAAAAATGGCTAGCATCGTTAGAGTCGTATCTCTACCGTATCTCTTCCCCAGGACTTGATAAGACTTTAGCGATGCCGATACGGTGGAGAAACGAATGGTACGAAGAAGGTAGGAAAAGTTGTGCGAAGGGTACACGATTAGTCCATGGAAAAGGTATGACCCAAAAGACTGCGATACAACTCAGAAGAATCATATCGACGCCGTGAGACGTGCAACCGGATTGAGGCTAGACGCGTGGGTAATCGGAAAAAAAGGCACCGGAAAAAAAGGCACTGGAATTTTTGTTCACAAATTACGGACAAGGAAAAAATGGCACATAAAAAAACAATGTTTTATTAAGAAGTAATGTATCAATAAAATGTGTTTCGATGCAATATGCAATATTGCATAATGTAATTATATATAATATCTGGTAGTGTAGTCACCATAGGTTAGGTTAGGCTAGGTTAGGTTAGAACTTAAGAAACCAGAATTCTGCATAAGGCCGACCGGCCCACACGAGACAGATCCCATTAACACCCGACCCATATAATAAATTCATATGACTAGTAAGTTTGCACTTGAAATATTCTACCGTTCCTGAGCTAACCACACACATCCACAATTCTGTTCCCAAACCAGTGTTTACCTATATATTTTCTAAAGCAAAACCTATCCAATTTGAAGCCATTTGAACGGGTTATCTCGCCGTTATTAAGCCTTAATACCTTATTTCTATCTCCTTTATTGATACCTCTCATCCACTTAAACATCATATATCATATATCCTATACATCTTCGTCTTTCTAATGAATGCAAGCCAAGGGTTATCAGCCTCTCCTCATATGATAAATTTATAACAATGTGGATCGTTTGCGTCATTCTTCGTTGGACTGCCTCCAGATAGTCAATATCCATTCTATAATAAAGAACACCAACACTGAACAGCATAGTCCAAGTGAGGTCTCACATAAGGTCAGGTTAGGTTAAATAGAAATACACTCTAATTAAGGCAAAATATAGAAGTACAATAAATATAACAAATGAAAATTATTAAATTCTTGAATAATTAATCATTTAGGAATAAATCCTGGATAATAAAGTTGCCTAATTAAACATTTTGATAGATTTTTCCCACCCCAAAGAATATGCCACATTTTCCTGTGCCTTATTTCCGGTGCCTTTTTTTCCTACATTCGGTCCGCACGGCAGGCTTATGCACCAGACGACGTTGATACGGGCCATACGGCTTTGATACGGACCATACGTCAGAGATACGGACCACATGATTGTGATACGGTGAGTTCGTGATGGAGACCAGACTCAGACGATTTTTTACAGTTGCCGGGGGATTCCCACGAACCTTTGAGCAGCTCAAAATCTCGTATCGACCCCCAATACGTCGTTTGGACCGTGAGAGTCACCTACGGCTAATTCCCGATATCCACGATTATGTTGCCGATTCGCCGTATCAGGTTGAAATTTCGAGTCGGGAACTCGCCTGTAGGGGCTTTCTTGTCAGTGTGCAACGGCCTTTACACCCCCTAACCCATAATCATGCAAATACGAATACAACAGAATATACAAAGGAATGCAAACTGCAAAAGACCGAATGGTCCTGACGTGGTTACTCGTTTTTAAGTTAATGAAGTAGGACATGTCCATAGCTCCCTTCACTTCACCTATTCACCTGCTAGATTGACTAGATGAAGGTTCGATTGTATGTTAGAATCACAGCATTATGTTGTGTGAAGGGGCTTTGAAGATGCTTGCTTCTATACACTCTATGAGGTACAGAAAAATAAATGATTGCAAATTGTAATAAAAAGAAAGCATCTCATAGACCCCTTATGCCATTATTTCCATCGTCATGATCATCATTGCATTCACAGTGCTAAGTGGCGTCTTTCTACGACCACCATATTCCAATAGTTAACTTCCCAACTCAAAACATATCATTACTGGGTAAAGTCAAGGCAGCCTAGTTTATATTTATGTTTGGGCAAGTTTATGACGTTTTATGAATATAGTATAATTATATAATATGAGTTTTTCCTAACTCACTACAAGGAAACGTAAAGCCGTGTTCGGCATATCTGCCTTGGTTAAACACTAAATCATAATGATAATAATATTGTTGCAGATAGCACTTTTGTTTTATTATTCAACCACAATGAGGAAGCTCTTTCATATGGCAACACCAATTGCAAATAACGCAGCCTAACATAGATAATTGTATTAAATTTATTTCAAGGTAGCAAATCAATATAAACCCCTTCTGTACCGACGACGTCTTTTTAGCTTCATTCTGGCTACTATTAGACGATTATATTAAGATAAAAAGATTTGTCAGCATTGAACAGGATTCGAACTATCTCACTTAACCCATATTATTACCACAGATCCTCCTTGAACTGCATGAAATCGTCTATATACAGTATAGCTAGAATAAAGTAAAAAGACGTCACCGGTACAGTATATTGTCTGTGCCTGATTTTTTTTTTTTTTTTTTTTTATATGCGGCTATCATACTCAAACTAGAGAGCTGCATACATGCATAATACTTAATTATCAAAATGCAAGACAGGTAATGAGAGCCAACTGAACCACGTTTGCTTGTTGGGGGAAGGTGTACAATGGCCGTACAAGACCAACCTCACCTACTCATTAATTATGATTCAGACCATCATTATTCGGTTAAATGTAATCATGGGCGACGCCGGGTGACGCTGCTATAGTTATTGTTTCTCCAGCTGATGGTAAATTGGCATATCTCTCTCTTGGTTACTCAGCTTCTTTGAAGATTGTGTAGCAAAATATGTAGTTAATTATGGAAACTGGGAAGTAAAATGACGTGAAGGCAGTGTAGTTTCATATGCTTCCATTAAGTATCGATAAGTTATCTACTAAGGGACTGAATTAAGTATAGATAAGTTATCTACTAAGGGACTGAATTAAGTATAGATAAGTTCTCTACTAAGGGACTGAATTAAGTATAGATAAGTTATCTACTAAGGGACTGAATTAAGTATCGATAAGTTATCTACTAAGGGACTGAATTAAGTATCGATAAGTTATCTACTAAGGGACTGAATTAAGTATCGATAAGTTATCTACTAAGGAACTGAATTAAGTATCGATAAGTTATCTACTAAGGGACTGAATTAAGTATCGATAAGTTATCTACTAAGGGACTGAATTAAGTATCGATAAGTTATCTACTAAGGGACTGAATTAAGTATCGATAAGTTATCTACTAAGGGACTGAATTAAGTATCGATAAGTTATCTACTAAGGGACTGAATTAAGTATAGATAAGTTATCTACTAAGGGACTGAATTAAGTATCGATAAGTTATCTACTAAGGGACTGAATTAAGTATTGATAAGTTATCTACTAAGGGACTGAATTTACCGTCAGCTAGAAATAGTAATACATATACAAGATAGTATGTGGTTGTTGGGATAACAAAAACATAGTAATTAAAGAAATCATGCATACATTTATGAACATCTGGAAATCTAAGGAACAGTGCAGCTGAAGACAGAGTTGTACAAGCGCTTTTTTCCTGATGGATAATTATATGCTAGCTACATTTCTGGACTTAATTGATTTGTTATTGACAGCTATATGGAAGAGATAATATATTAAAGGACTAAATTTCCATACAAATTTAGCTCAAGAAACTATAAGGCTAAAGTTGCTATGCTGCTTTGCCGGAACATGTAATTGTTTAACTCTGTCATGAATTATGTTCTCTCCACTAACCAACTATACTCCTAAACTCGATTAATGAAATTAACGAACACATGTGGCAGTCCGGGGATTCGAACCCAGGACGCTCACAACGAATATCAACACACTTATGCATTGCACCACGAAGACAGTCCGAGTCTAGTGAGAACCGAACTTGATCGCGGTGACGTAATGGCGAAGCTGAGTAGCATAATGCTATTAGGACTACAGACACATTGCATCATCATCATTATCATAATCGTCATCATTATCATCATCATCATCATTATTATCATCATCATCACTATCGTCATCGTCATCATCATTATCATCATCATTATCATCATCATCATTATTATTATCATTATCATCACTATCGTCACCGTCAACATCGTTATCATCATTTTCATCATCATTATTATCATTATCATCACTATCGTCATCTTCATCACCATTATCATCATCATCATTATAGTAATCGCCATCGACAACATCATCATCACTCGACAGCAGAACAAGAACCTCTTCCAAACTGTATTCAGTCATACAACCTATCTATTCCCACCTCAACAAAATATATGTATATGTCTCTATCTACCCGCCTCTCTACTGCACCATTAGGGGGGAAATATAATTGGTAAACAATACAATATTTAATAATTCCAAAGGTAAATGTCCATACATCGAAATAACGATATAGGCCTTGACTATATTTGTGAGAAAAACATAAATCAATAAGACGTGGGTGATCCTACGATTGCTAGAGTATATGCTATTGTTATCTTTCTTGCCATATAGTTAATTTTGGTGAGTGTTATTACACCATACTTTTTTCCAAATATATTCCTTAAAATAGTTGGTTTCTTCTTTTCAAGGAAGGAAATAACACCCATTCTAGTCTAGAAACTTACAGTTACTGCACCAATCACTCAATGTTTATACTATATTTATGTAGGAGACAAAAGACAAAGCTGCCTGCAACAAGTGTCTCCCCCAAAGTTGAAAGAGTGATAGTCGCTATTTCAATTTTGTTTTCCTTATACTTTGTGTGTAATGGAAAGCAGTGTGGTGTGCTTGTTTAATGTAGTGAAATGAATAAGAAGAGGCGTTTGTGTAAGCTAACTGGATTACTCTGTGTAGGTGAGACACAATAAGAAATAGTGATGGAAGCCAGACAAATGAAACAGGAGTATCGACAACTCCATTATTGTTCAGTCAGTGACAGGAGAAGTTTGTGTTAATCTGAGTTCCTGCCCGGACCATCTGCCCGCGACCTTAGTGACCATACACACCTACCTGTGTTTGGTGGCATTGCACTCGTGTTATAAAAAACAGTGTTTTAGCTCAGTTTTTAGCTGTTAGTTGACTTGTTTTTTGTTTTCTGTACTTAGTTGTTTGCTCCTCGGTAAGCTTATTGGGATCATGGCAGTTATGGAGTGCGAGTCCTTTACTGAACTGCACCATCTTATTCTCCAGGTAAAGGAAGAGATGGTTGTGGTGAAGGAAGAGGTCTTGGCTCTAAGGGAGGTTAATGTTAAACTTCAGAGGGAAGTGGATTTGCTTAAAGACGAAAATCTAGCTTTCAAGCTTAGCCAAGAGGAAATCAAGTCGAGTAAGGGGAAAAGGGAGGAAGTTGATGACAATTTTTATTCATGGCAGGTTGTTAAAAATACGGGTGGGAAAGTCGCATTCAAGAAGCAGGATAGTAGAATAGTTATGAGTGTGACTAATACATTCTCTCATTTGCGAGACGAATGTGAGGGAAAAGATAGTCAGGATAAGGGAGGATTAGCCGAAGTGCCTGCTGCCGAGTCAGCTCCTACCCCTGACGCTGTTCTACCTACTACCACCACCACCACTACTACCACCACCACCAAGGAAGCTCCTGCCACCACCAGGGGTTCTCCACCTGCAGCTGGTGGATCCTCCCGAGGGAAAGGTAAGTCTGTGTCCCGAGAAGGTAAGTCTGTGTCGATTGTGGGCGACTCCATAGGAAGACATTTAGTTAGGGCTACCCACACTAAACTTAGGAAGGTTGTGTGTCTGCCTTGCCATGGAGTTGGGAGGGGTTTAGAGAAGATGGACCACATCTTGGAAGATAGTGGAGATAACTCCATTATCTGTCTCAGTGCCGGGAGTAACGATGTTGGTAAGGGTAGAAGTGAGGAACTGCTGAAGCAGTATCAGGATGTGTTAGATAGGGTTATGAGGAAGGGAGGGATCCCAGTAGTACATTGTATCCTACCCAGAAGAGGAGCTCCCAAGTAATGGACATCCAGGGCAATTGGTATCAATTGCCAGTTGGAGAAGTATTGCAAAGAAAAAGCAATACCATTCATTGATAACTGGGACAGTTTCTATGGGAGAGATGGAATGTACGCAAGGGATGTGGTTCATCTTTCACGGTTAGGGGTTTCCACATTAGCTAGTTCTTTAGATAGGGTGGTTGTGGGGTTTTGAACAGAAATATTGAGATTGTAAAAGAGAGGTTAAATGGAAAATGTTTAGCGTCAGGCGAAAGCGATAAGGATATTCAGTTTCATGCTAAAAATTATGACTATATTGCTAATGATAGTAGTGATGGTGCAACGGAAGATGGATATTTAGTTAGAAATAAAGGTAAAGTAGGTATAAAGAAAAGTAGTAAATTGAGAGTATATTACACAAATTGTAGGAGTCTGTGTAACAAAATGAACGAACTTAGAGCACTTGTTTGCAAAGAAAATATAGACATAATAGCGCTAACTGAAACATGGATTAATACAGAAACCAGGCATTTTTTTGCAGAATTTGATATACCAGGATATAGTTTATTTAAATATGACCGAACAAGTAGGAGGAGCGGCGGTATAGCAGTGTGTGTCAGGAGTACATTAAAAAACTGTATTAAATCAGGTATTAGACTAAATAATGATAATGAAAGTATTTGGGTAGAGGTTGTTATTGTTGTTGTTGTTCCCCAAGCTGCCTGGCCGAACAGCCCCAAGGCCCCGAGCAATTCCAAGGCCATAACCGAATGCCCCCACAGAACCCTCCCCGCCGACCACAATAAAGCCTGGGTGACCGAAGCCACTCCATGGCGGGGAGCTGAGGAGGGTGTGAAAACGCCCGCGAAACCAAAGCCCCACCCAGGGCCCTGTGCCCCTCTACAATTATGAAGAGAAAGTTGAGGGGCAAGGTAAAAATGTGACGCTTTGGCTTCCAATCTTGGTAGATTGGGAGGTCAATCCACGGAAGAGACACCGTCACTTGAGATCTAGAAAATATATAAGTTAAAGGAACAGTCAGAGTAAGCTATGGGTATGACAGAGATTGCTCAGCTCTCACTCTGATAGACCAGCCCATCACCATGGGTAGAGGTTAACGAAGGTAGTGAGACCATGGTTATTGGAGTTATGTATAGACCGCCAAATATGAGTAGAAATGACGGAATGTCATTATGGGAGGAAATTAAAATGGCATCAAGGTTTAACAATGTGAGCATTATGGGGGACTTTAATTTTCCGAATATAGATTGGCAGCATCAAATAGGCGACTCTGATTCTGAGGAGTTTATTGAGGTAGTACAAGATAGTTTTTTTATTTCAATTCATAGATACGCCGACTAGAGGTAATAATATTCGCGATTTAGTTTTCAGTAACAATGAACATATGATAAATAAAGTAGAGATAGGGGACCACCTAGGAAATAGCAAACACAATTCGGTGTATTTTAATATACAATGGAAAAGTAAAACCAGAGAGAATACAACATTAATACCTGACTTCAGAAAAGCCAATTATGGTGGGGATAAGAAGAGCCCTATTAGCTGACCCTATGGTCAACAAATTAAGTCGATCCAGGTGTCCAAATGAATGTATCCCTTCTCAGGTACCTGTCAGCTTAAGTCAGGAAGAGACGCCAAACTTGGTAGATACATACGATAATTTTATCAAGTCAGTATTCAATGCACAAAATAAATATATCCCCAAAGGAACATTTAGATCAACACAGAACCAACCCAAAATGGATGAATAATAGACTATTAGATCTTCTAAGAAAAAAAGAGAGGAATATATAGAAAAATTAAGAAAGGCGCAATTCACCTACTTGCTTACTTCAGAATCTTTCACGACAGGTAAAAACGGATATTAGGAAAGAAAAAATAATTTATGAAATCAAGGTTGCCAATGATTCAAAAAATAATCCTAAAGCTTTTTACCAACTATATTAATCCAAGGTTAGAGATGTAATTGGTCCCCTTAAAACTTCGATAGGAGAAATGACAGAAAATTATTTAGAAATGTGCAGTACATTAAATAGTAATTTTTTTCCGTTTTCACTAATGACAATTTGGCACAGTTTCCAGCAGTCCGTAAGGTACTAAGGTATATAGCGATAGTATAGAAAATAGGTTAAGTACGGTTACTATAAGTAGATATGATGTGCTTAATGAAATTGACAGACTGAAACCT
Source organism: Paralithodes platypus (assembly GCA_032716605.1). Lineage (NCBI taxonomy): Eukaryota > Metazoa > Arthropoda > Malacostraca > Decapoda > Lithodidae > Paralithodes > Paralithodes platypus. The sequence goes on from CM064539.1 coordinate 22,914,698, forward strand.
CATAAATCGCCTTGTCCTGATGGGTATATGCTAGAGTATTTAAAGATTGCAGAGATGAGTTACGTTACCCATTAACATTTCTATTTAACAAGTCATTAGAGACAGGCTTAGTTCCAGAAGCATGGAAGCTTGCAAATGTAGTTCCGATCTTCAAAAAAGGTGATAAATCAATAGCATCCAATTACCGTCCCATTAGTCTTACATCAATCATAGGAAAGCTAGTAGAGTCAATTATTGCTACGAAAATTAGAAATCACTTAAAAACATTAAATTTAATAAATTATCTCAGCATGGATTCACTCAGGGACGTTCTTGCCTTACTAATTTGCTTAGTTTTTTGCTCAGAGGTATATGAAGCAGTAGATAATGACAAGTCATATGATAAAACATATTTAGATTTCAGTAAAGCTTTCGACAGAGTCCCCCATGAGAGATTGATGAGAAAGGTTGAGGCGCATGGAATAGGTGGGGCGTTGTTGGGATGGATTAGGTTATGGCTAATTGGTAGGAAGCAGAGAGTCAGCATACATTGTACCAACTCAGAATGGGGAGCAGTCAAAAGTGGTGTCCCCCAGGGATCTGTATTAGGTCCTCTGTTGTTTGTTATGTACATAAATGACTTTGATTTAGGTATAACTAGTAGGATAAGTAAATTTGCAGACGATACCAAAATGGGGAGAAAAATTGATTCAGATAGAGATATAGAGTGCCTCCAAAGGGATCTAGATGTCTTACGCGAATGGTCAGTAAATTGGCAGATGAAGTTTAACATTGACAAATGCAAGGTATTAAAGATAGGGAAGATGCATACAAATGTTAAATATAAACTAGCTAGTATGGAATTAGAAAAATCAGATTGTGAGAAAGATCTAGATGTGTTTGTTAGCAATGATTTAAAGCCTAGAAAACAGTGTATAAGCGTTCGCAACAAGGCAAAATGGATTCTCGGGTTCATCTCTAGGAGCGTGAGTAACAGAACTGCTGATGTTATCTTAAAACTTTACTTGTCATTAGTGAGACCCCATATGGATTATGCTGTTCAATGTTGGTGTCCTTAATACAGAATGGACATAGATTCATTGGAGAGAGTACAACGTAGAATGACAAAAATTATCCATAATATTAGAAATCTTCTGTATGAAGAAAGGTTGAAGAAATTAGGCTTACATTCGTTAGAGAGACACAGAGTTAGAGGGGACATGATAGAGGTGTTCAAGTGGGTTAGTGGGATTAATAAAGGGGGACATGAAAAATGTACTATAGCTCAGTGATAGCGAAAGAACTCGAACAAATGGTTTCAAATTAGATAAATATCGTTTCAGCAAGGATATAGACAAATATTGGTTTGGTAACAGAATTGTAGATAGGTGGAATAGGCTACCGAGTGTTATAGTGTGATCAAGAACGATGGGGAGCTTTAAGATCAAATTAGCTAGGCATATGGACGAGATGGGTTGGGTGTGAGGGGGATCTGTCAGGTGTGGGCCAATCAGCGCTCTGTAGACCCCGTTTTCTGACCTCTAACCGTTTCGGTGAGGTCAGTCCTAATGGTGTTAGTGAGCTGGACTGTATAAGCCCAGCTTATAAGGCCTCATAATGAGGGTTAGGTGTGAGAGTGATCAGCCTTTTTTTGGGCCAATCGGCTTTCTGCAGACTCCTATTTTCTTATGTTTTTATCACATGCCTATGGGCCTTCCCTGGGTATTGCCCTGCTCGATTGGTCCTTAGAGCTGTCTTTTATTTAAAGCTTCAAGTATAACGTATAGCTTTAAGGGCCATTTAGAATATGTGGTACTTTATACTTCGCTATTGTAATTGGCCTTTGTAAGCTCATAGGCTAGAATAGATGAAGTTTCCTTCCTAGAAAAATATAGAAAAATAGTTGAGGTCATTACACGTACAAATATTGACAGAGACCGTAGTCGGTGAATTGACCATCTCCACTCCCATATCCTCCCTATGTAAACTATCTTACATTCCATCCCTGCAGTCCTAGCCTTCTCTCTCTCTCTCTCTCTCTCTCTCTCTCTCTCTCTCTCTCTCTCCCGGAAAAGCCCTCCCAAAACCCCACCCAATCAAACTCCACCCGCACAGTTAAGAGAAATAAATAACCCCACCCAACCCTTAGAAGTCCATCACAACCATTTAAAGGAAACCGTCAACCCCAATGGCCCACAAGTTGCGAAAACTTACCTACCTGAACCACAAAACAAACTAAACAACCCCACCCAACCCCATCCAAGCCAACCAAACCAACTGAATGAATTTGACAACCCGCCGCGGCTTCAAGTCATAACCCCAAACCCATCCTCACCAATAAGAAAAACAAATCCAGCGCATGCTGAGAGAAATGATATAAAAATAATATCCATAAATGCCTGCTCAATAAGAAACAAAATAGACGAACTCAAATGTCTGTTATTAAATGAGAAAGTTGACGTTATTTGTATAACGGAAACACATCTGAACCTTAAAAATAAAGATTACTTCATGAATATCACATAGAGCCATATACATTTTTTCATAAAGACCGTAACAATGGAAAACAAAGAGGGGGGGTTGCAATGTACGTTGCAACCTACTTAAACCCAGTCGAGGTGACTCTCCCCGAAAGTAATGCAGAAATAGTGTGCGTCAAAATAAATACAAAAAACATGAACTTAAATATCACTACAGCGTACCGACCACCGAGACTAACTGTTGCCGATGATACAATTTTTTATGAAATAATAGAGAAAACCCTTAATTCCGACGAAACAGTTTTACTAGGTGACTATAACCTCCCCCTAATTGACTGGAATACCACGACCGGAAAAAATGCTGAGTCACGCCTAATGACAAGCTTCATCCAGGACAATTTTTTGACTCAACACGTAAAACAGCCGACGCGAGACAGGAATATACTAGACCTCGTAATCACTACCCAAGAAAATTTATTATCAAACCTGGATGTAGGTGAACATCTGGCAACGTCCGATCATAAAATCTTAAGAATCAACTTATAAGCAAATATTCCTCAGCAAAAACAACAGGAATGGTTTCGGACTTCAAAAACGCAAATTATGACGGACTTAAGGAATCGCTATCAAACATACACTCAAACCTCATAAATATAAACGAAGTAAATGAACTATGGGGACATTTTAAGTCTACAATTACAGAAGCGCATAAACAATTTGTACCCATGAAACCAAAACGTAGTACGAAATCAAGTATGCCCCCTTGGTACAGTAGAGACATTGGCAAGGCAATAAGGAAAAGGAATCAACTCCACAAACTTGTAAAAAATAACACAAACACTGAAGTAATTAAAAACTTGTACAAAAATAGTAGAAGGGAAGTGAAAAAAATAATTAGGGCGAACAAACAAAATTACGAAATGACTATTGCCAGAGAAAGTGCCACAAACCCCAAAAAATTCTACAGTTACGTAAACAAAAATAAACAGATCAAAAGCGGAATCGGACCGCTAATAGAAGATGGCCAGACAATAACAGGCGACACAAACACGGCAAATCTGCTCAACAAATATTTTGGCTCAGTTTTCACAGAAGAAATTATCGATCATACCCTTGAAAATAACACCTCAACTCATGAGATAGGAGATTTCACCATCAGTGTTACCGAAGTACAAAGCAAATTGAGTAATTTAAATGTAAATAAGACCCCGGGACCCGACATGCTCCACCCGAAAATAATTAAGAATGTCAAGGACGAAATAGCAAAACCCCTGACACAACTATTTAACTTATCACTACTACAGGGGATTGTACCGAGTGATTGGAAAGATGCGAACATTACGCCGATATACAAGAAGGGTAGCAAGGCCAAAGCGAGTAATTACAGACCAATTAGCCTAACTTCAATTGTAGGAAAAATCATGGAAAAAATCATTAGAGATAAGATTGTAGATTACCTCGAATCAAACAACCTAATCAAAAATAGTCAACACGGCTTTAGATCAAATAAGTCATGCCTAACAAATTTGATTGAATTTTATAACAAACTATTCACATATAACGACATGACGAAATCACTAGATATAATCTTCTTGGACTTTCAAAAAGCTTTCGACAAGGTGCCTCACCGAAAACTATTGGCTAAACTGGAGAGGATAGGTATCAAAGGTGAAATTCATTCTTGGATAAAAAATTGGCTTACGGACAGAAGACAGAGAGTGGTGATAAATGGAGTGGAATCGGAGTGGGAGCCTGTCACTAGTGGAGTTCCACAGGGTTCAGTCCTTGGACCGGTCCTGTTTCTCATTTACATGTTTGTTTAGATAAATTGTTTAGATAATGAATTGTTTAGATAAACTCAAGGTAAATAAAACGCCAGGACCTGATACAATCTCGCCTAGAGTTCTAAAGGAAGCTAAGAATGAGCTCTCCAAACCACTGACATTACTATTCAATAAATCCTTGCAGTCTGGAACTATGCCTGATCAGTGGAAGCTAGCCAACGTAACACCGATATTCAAAAAAGGCAGCAAATCCCTACCCAGTAACTATCGTCCAATTAGCTTAACCTCAGTTGTATGTAAAATGCTAGAAACGGTCATACGAGACAGACTCGTAAATCACTTGGAGGAAAATAACATACTTAAAGATACTCAACACGGCTTTCGTAAAAAACGTTCCTGTTTAACAAACCTCTTAGACTTCTTCCACGATATCCTCAACCTCTACGATGAGAGTAAAGCTGTAGATATTATATACCTTGATTTTCAAAAGGCCTTTGACAAAGTTCCCCACAAACGTTTACTGCTAAAACTAAAAGCGCATGGAATACAAGACGGTGTGTTGAAATGGATAGAAAATTGGCTCAGCAACAGAAAGCAAAGGGTAGTCATAAACGGTAAGGCATCTAAATGGACCAATGTAAGTAGCGGGGTACCCCAGGGATCGGTACTAGGACCAATTCTCTTTCTAATTTACATCAACGACATAGATGAGGGTCTCACCTGCACAATCTCAAAATTTGCTGACGATACAAAAATTGCAAATAGCGTACTCTCAAAAGACAAGTTGACGATATGCAACACAATCTAGATAAATTGTCATGTTGGGCCCAAATTTGGCAAATGAGTTTCAATGCGGATAAATGTAAAGTACTACTACATGTCGGATACCTAAATGAGAAAGCAAACTATTCGATGAATGGCACTCAGCTTAAGAATGTAAACAGAGAAACTGATCTGGGAGTAACAATATCGAGTAACCTAAAACCGAGTCAACAATGTTCAGAAGTTGTTAAGAAGGCAAACAAAATAATTGGCTTTATAGGCAGGTCATTTGAGCATAAATCCAAAGAAGTTATCCTAACCCTTTACAATTCCTTAGTCCGCCCTCTTCTGGAATACTGCGTTCAATCCTGGTGCCCTTATTACCAAAAAGATATAAACAAGCTAGAACGAGTTCAACGTAGAGTTACCAAAATGATACCTAGCTAAAGAACAAACCATACGAAGAGCGTCTTAGAGAATTAAATCTATTTCCTTTAACCCAGCGCAGATTAAGAGGCGACTTAATTCAAGTGTTCAAAATCATCAAAGGCATCGACAATATGAACTGTAGTAAGTACTTCACTATCCGACCAATCTAATTACACGCGGGGGGAAACGGTTGCAAATTATTGGTAAATCTTTTAACTCGCACGAATCTAAGAATTTCTTCTTCAATCGAGTTGTCAACTTGTGGAATGGGCTTCCCCGAGACGTTATAGACTGCATCACCGTTGATTCATTTAAATTCCGCCTAGACAAATATCTCGCATCAAACCCGCGACTGACTGCGTTTGTAAATGAATAACTTTATCCTCCCCTCAGTTACTAACCCATATGTCCCCTACTAACTTCCTAGTCCTGCCACGTTAGTGGCAGGGCAGTAGTTCCCTTTCCAATGTTCCCTTACCCACTCTAAACCACTGTTTGGACACTTGATCCTCAGTGTTTTGGAGGACAAGCAACCTAGAAGGGTCACTAGATCTGTTGTTGCTTGATTTCCTTTGTACCTTTGTACTCCTTTGTACATTAACGATATCGATGTAGGGGTAAACAACACCATTTCCAAATTCGCCGACGATACAAAAATAGGAAATACAGTCCTGAACGAAGATGATAGAAATGCGTTGCAATCTGATTTAAACAAGATATCAGAGTGGTCGAAAAATTGGCAGATGCCCTTCAATGTCGATAAATGTCAGGTGCTGCAGGTTGGTAGCAGAAATATGAAATACAAATACGAAATGAATGGCAAACAAATAAAAACCGCAACGGTAGTAAAAGACCTGGGGGTACTAATATCTGAAAACCTAAAAACTTCCGACCAATGTATAGCAGCTGCAAATAAGGCAAACATAGCATTGGGCTTTATTAAACGAAAATTTACATATAAACATGAAAAACGTAATAGTGCCACTGTTCAAAGTATGGTGAGGCCCCACCTTGAATATGGTGTGCAGTTCTGGTCACCTTATCTGATCAAGGACATTGTAAGACTCGAGTCAGTACAGCGTAGAGCGACGAAGATGATACCCTCATAAAGAAATAAACCATATGAAGAAAGACTTAAACGATTGAACCTGTTCTCATTAAAAAGAGGAGGTTGAGGGGTCAGCTTATTGAGTGCTTTAAGATACTAAAAGGTTTCGACAAAGTCGATGTAAATGCACTATTCACATTAAACAATACTAATCAAACTCGCGGAAATGGAATGAAATTAAAAACCAAAAGGCAAACCTAGATGTCACAAAGAGTTTCTTCACCTACAGTGTGGCGACAGAGTGGAATAAACTACCAGCGAGAGTGGTGGAGAGCGACACAATAAACGCCTTCAAGGGAAGGCTTGACCTCTATCTGCAGAGGGCTGGGGTGATATGAATGAAAAAAAAAAAAAAAAAAAAAAAAAAAAAAAAAAAAAAAAAATGTATGTATATGTATGTGTGTGCACTGTACAGTATGTATATATACTGTATATATATGTGTGTATGTATGTATGTGTATATGTATGTGTATATATATGTATATATATATATGTATATGTATGTATGTGTATGTGTGTATGTGTATATATGCATATATGCATATTATAGTTTGTAAGGCCAGACTGCCTAGTAAGGACCTTGAGGTCTGTGTGGTCTGTGTATCTATGTAGCTCTATGTAGCTCTCTCTCTCTCTCTCTCTCTCTCTCTCTCTCTCTCTCTCTCTCTCTCTCTCTCTCTCTCTCTCTCTCTCTCTCTCTCTCGTTTTATCAATATTCACCTGAATTTTCTTGAATATATCCTAATATATTTTTTTACCCAATCTTCGTCTCCCCAAATATACACGTAACCTATCGTTCACCTAACGGTCCTAACCTAAAATAACGTAACCTTTACCTACCCTTGCCTTCACCTAAAATAATTCAATCTAACCTTTACCTAACCTTCAGCTAACCTAACGTAATATACACCTAACTTAACAATCTCCTTAACTAAACTTTCACACAACCTAACCATCACCTTGTCTAGCCTTTACATAACCGATCCCTCACCTAACCCAACCCCCAAGTAACCGAAATGACTTGACAATAATGGTCAAAGCAACTCTATTGGATCGAGGACAACAACTGGTATTCATCCTGTTATAATCTTCCCTGTGTTCTGACTATGACTATGTGTTCAATCATGGAACCTTTTTTCGCCCAAACCTAGAAGTTGATCGGACTTGATTTGTTTTGTATACGCAGATGAGGGAGACAAAAGGCAAAGCTGCCTGCGACGAGTGCCTCCCCCAAAGTTGAAAGTGACAGGGCAAGTTAGGCGAAGGCTTAGCAAAATATTGTTGGGATAAATGGCTTAGTTAAGGCTATATTACGTTAAATTGAATAAAGATAGCTTGTCAAGAATATGTTTAACTAAGTGTTAAGTAAATCGATTAATGGCGAAGTAAGCTGTGGGCAAAAAATACTATAAACCTCTCTAACTTTAGTAATGGAGTGGCCTTTCGGAAATTTCGGGCCGTATTTTCCATCTAGATTTATATCACCCTCCTTCTCACCCCTAAGTTTCGCTCTTCACATTATTTGTTTTCTTTTCCCACACCTTCACCCTCACACACTGCACTAATTATATCTTAACCAGTCTCTCTCTTCCTCGGTTTTGTTTTTTTTACCCGTCACTGATTCTCACATCTGTAACATTATACTTGTTTCTCAGCACTGCTCTCCGCATTCTTAACTACCCCATTGCTCTCTCAGGACCAATTTTTATTTACTTTTTCTTCTTGCTATGTTTTCTTTCTAGCTCTGTATATTTTGTTGTCTTTAGTTCCTCAACTATAACCTATTAATTCTTATGGTCTATCTCGTCGGTTCCCTCTCATTGCTCCACATAATTCCCTAACATGGTCAGCTATTCATATACTCAGTCAATCAATTTGTCTCTATTATTATCATCGGCTCTCCCCATCTTTCCCTTTCTCCCTCAATTCTCTTATACCAATGTAGTCATTATCGTCAACGTTTCCTCTCATCAACAATTTGTCAATCCATCTTTCTCTAAATCCACTTACCACTGTCCCGCACTATTTTGTTCTTCCTATTTCCTCATCACTCTCATCTCTACTTCACACCCTTATTTTGCCCATGTCTTCCTTGTTGTCATAGTTCCCTCGTCTCATCTTCATTCGTTTAGTCTGTATAGTGTCCTTGGTATCATGTGTCGTGTGTTCCTTTCAAGATTTCCTCTATTCTTTAGCATCCGTTGTGCGTTATTATTTTCATCGGATCTCCTCCAAGCGCTACACAATCACTTAATTACAAATATTTGCATCTCTTTCGCACATACTCATCTCTTCTCTCTGTCCATATCTCCCTCACACGATCAATCCCTCCTCCCTTCTGTTTCCTCACTATTTATCTCTCCCTGACTCACCCTAACCACTCCCTCCCACCCTCCCTCACCCAACCAATTCCTCCTCCCTACCCTTTCCCCCACCGTTCATCTCTCCCTGACTGCCCTCTTAACACTCCCTCCCACCCTCCTACATCTCTCCCTCACTATACCAATCCCTCCTCCCTGCCTTCCCGCACCGTTCTTCTCTCTCTAACTGCCTCCCTACCACTCCCTCCCATCTCTCTCTCACACGACCAATCCCTCCTCCCTTCCCTTCCCCCTCTGTTTTTCTCTCCCTCCCACCCATACCCTTAAGGGTAGAGGTTGATTTTTCTGGCTCCCCTTCTCCCTCATGTTGAACCTCATTAGTTTTCAGAATTTAAGACGTTCGGCCCATTAGTTTGGCAATTTTAAGATTTGTCAACCCATTTCTTCATTAACAATAGGACCTTTCGTGCAATTTAGGTGTCAATTTGTTCCTGTCTAGCGATAGCTAGCTTGTAATTTAAGAAGAACCGGTCTTTGGCCGGTTCATTTGTATCGAAAAATTCACAAATTTATCTTGAGGGGAGTCTGGAGGGTGTTTTTTAAAGCTTAATGGAGGTCTAGGGAGGATACTAAAGCAAAATGTTAAAACGATAGACAAATAAGCAGGTTAATACGGCCACCCCCCCTTAACGACCACTGCAGGCCAACCCACCAGTGTTTGCCCCACCACCATACAAACACAACCTACCCGCCCCTCACTCAGGAGAACCTTCACAACACGAAAACTGGACAACTGCTTATATTCTGAACCTGTGTCAATAAGACAGATTATAAACATTTAATTACCTACATAGCAATATCAACTCTTTCAGTACGGGTGACGTCTTTTATATATAACTTTAGCTATATTTGGTCAGATGTATGCATCATAAGAGTATCTATGGTATCTAAATGGGTAATTGAGGAAGTGTATACCGTTATTATTGCTAAATGTCCTAGCTAAGCTGCAGAAAACTTCGTAATAGCAGACAAAATACAATTAATAATACATCACCCATACTGAGAAAATTAATTAGACTGTAAGATTCGTTCTGAAGACACTTGAAACTGTCAGTGCTATTCACTTATTGTAGAATAATATTGATTTACAGGGTTATTACATACTGGATGGTACTTTTATGATGAATTAAATATAATTTATGACAAATTTGGTGATGAGATCCAATGAATCAAATCCCAGCAGGGGCGTGTAACTGTCTTCGTTATTATGTGTGTGTTACAAAGGAAACAATGATGAAGACGCTTTATCCAAATTGTGGCATTTGAAGACACACACTATACTGTATAATTATATATAAATAAATAAATACCACAACATAATATTAGTGTACCATAACCCAGCACGGGTGAGCAGACATGAAAAAGCCCTACAGAGACAACTACAAAATTAAGTTGTAGGCTTACGTTACATCAGCTGATACTTTCAACCGTTAAATAGGTCCGTTTATATATATATATCTATCTATCTATTGCCTGACGCCGTGATCCCCGAAGGGGTGACCACGAACGAACCGCCCCCATGCACCTCTGTCACCAGTCAGTCGACGCCCTTCCTCCCATCCAGCACCGCCTTCATCCATATACTTTCTCACTCCATCCTTCCACCTCTCTTTCGTTCTACCTCTCCCTCTCTGTCCTTCGACCTCGCTCTCGTACACCTTCTTAGTCATTCTCTCGCTTCCCATATGGTCCATATGGCAGAACCATCTCAAGGTGTTCCTTTACACACTTTCCAGCACATCTACCGTACCTCTACACCACACCTCCTTCTTACTTCCTCATTCGTCTGTCTATCCCTCCATGTAACTTCGCACACACTTCTCAAGTAACTCATTTCCACCCCTCTCACTCTTGGTCTGATTCTCTTCTTAAACGTCCATGCTTCGCTTTAGTAAGTCAGTGTCGGGATTACCACACTGTCATGCAAGGACTTCTTCACTTCCATACTGACCACCCTATTTCTTGTTACTGCTTTCAGCATTCCTACAACCCTCTTCCCCTGTTGTACCCTCTCCCGCACTTCTTCATCCATCTTTACTCAACACACTGCCCAGATACTTAAAAGAGGTGACGATCTCCATAGCCTGACCGTTCAACTTCACCTCACACTCTGTTTATATATACAGTATATATACAGTATATGCATATATACCCTCAGCCGGGATTCGAAACAATAATAGTCAGGACGAGAGTCCACGCTTTGGTTAACTTCACCACGGCGTGACAAGGAATAGGCCTAGTTAACATTTCCTCTACCGGTATATATTAAGGAGATGGAGAGATCCTACTTGCAGGAAGTATTCCAATCCATACTAAGTCGTAGTGCCCATTTTCCTGAGTACCATGGTACTCAGGACAACGGGTCCTACAACTTAGTATTTATTTTTTTTACTATGTGAGTGAGGGAGGCAAAAGACAGAACTGCCTATTGCGAGTGCCTCCCCCATAGTTGAAAGAGTGACAGGGCCAAAATCAAGGGACGTTCGAGCCAAAATGCCTGGATACACGGAGTTTGAAGCAATTTAAGTCACAGGAAGAGGGAAAGACTGATTCTGGGAGAGAGTTACCAGAGCTCACCTGTTGAATAGAAGAGAGTCAGAGTAACGTTTCACTCTTGGGTTGGAGAGTTGCACAGAGTAGGGGTGGGATTGTGTTGCAAGATGGGTACCACGTGCCCTACGTAAAGGAGGTGATATACACTGGGAAAGCTCTGAGGAACACTGATTATTATAGTAGCGATAGAATAGCGAGAGAGATGCAACATTGCGGCGAAGAGAGAGAGATTGCAGAGAGTTCATGAGTGGACGGGAGTTAATGATAGGAAAAGCCTTCCTTTCAATTTTGTCTAGAAAAGCGGTGTGAGAGGAACCTCCCCACACATGTGAACAATACTCAATAAAAGGACGCACTATGCCCCTGTACAGAGCAAGAAGGTGTGCAGGGGTAAAGAACCCCCTAAGGTGGTTGAGCACACCCAGCTTTTGGGAGGCTGCCTTAGCAAGACTGGTAATATGGTAATTCCAACTGAGAGCAGAAGAAAAAGAGACACCAAGAATATTGAGAGAAGATGAAGGATTGATTTGTGTATTGTTCAAGAATAAGGGATAGTCCGCAGGGAGTTCCTGACGGGTAGATAGATGGAGAAATTGGGTTTGGGAAGCATTAAAGGTAACAAGGTTTTCTCTGCCCCAATTGGAGATAGTAGTTAGATCAGAATTTAAGTGTTCTATGGCTTCATTCCGTTTGTCGTTGAGGAATTACTGGCTTGGGCGTTCTGAAAAACTAATGGAGTAGTGTAAGGTGGGTTGTCTGCGTATGAATGGATGGGAATTGAGGTACAGTTGAGAAGATCATTTATAAAAATTAGAAAGAGAATAGGAGATAGGACAGAGCCCTGAGGAACACCGGAGTTTATAGGGTGAGGAAGTGAGCGATGGCCGTCCACAACCGCAGCTATGGAACGGCCGGAAAGGAAATTAGAGACAAAGGCACAGATGGAGGGATAGAAACCGAAGGAGGGTAGTTTAGAAATTAAAGATTTGTGCCAGACTTTATCGAAGGCTTTCGATATGTCTAGTGCAATAAAAAAAGTCTCACCAAAGTCCCGAAAGGAGGATGACCAAGAGTTAGTAAGATATGAAAGAAGATCACCAGTAGAGCAACCCTTAAGGAAGCCATACTGGCGATCTGAGAGCAGATTATGAGAAGGGAAATGCTTAAGAAATTTGGAAGCAAGAATAGTTTCAAAAACTTTAGAAATACAAGACATGAGAGCAATTGGACGATAGTTGGAGGGTTGAGAGCGGTCACCCTTTTTTGGGACAGTTGAATGAGAGCAAACTTCCAGCATGAAGGGAAGACATCAGAAGATAGACAGAGACGAAAGAGTTTGCCTAGGCAGGGAGTCAGCACGGAAGCACAGTTTTTGAGTACAACAGAAGGAACACCGCCCGGACCGTACGCCTTCTTAGTATTAAGTCCAGAGAGGGTAGAAAGTATATATTTAGAAGAGATTAGGAAATTAGGCATAAGTAAGAGAGAGGAGGGTGGAGAGGGAGGAATAGCACCAGAATCATCCAAGGTGAAGTTTCTAGCAAAAGTTTGAGCGAAGAGTTTAGCTTTGTCAGAGGAAGAAGTGATGGTTGTGCCATCAGAGTGGGAAAGGGGAGGGAAAGATGAGGAAGAGAAATTGTTGGAGAGGTTTTTGGCTAGATGCCAGAAAGCTTGGGAAGAGCTAGAGTTGGATAGTTCAGTGCAATTATTATTGATGAAAGAGTGCTTGGCAAGTCGAAGAACAGATTTGGCTTGATTCCGGGCAGAAACATAGGAAGAATGAGAGTCTTGAGTTTTAAGGCGTCGGCTTTGAATGCTTCCTCCTTATTGTGGACAGCAGTAGAACAGGCGTGAGTAAACCAAGATTTTTTAGCATTAGTCTGAGAGAAAGAGAATGGTATGTATGCTTCCATGCCCGATAGGATTACCTCGGTAATGCGTTCAGCACTCTCCGAGGGTCCCCGGCCACGGAAGCAGAAATCATTCCATGCGAAATCAAAGAAGTACTGCCGGAGAGTCTCCCAGTCGGCAGCGCCAAAGTGCCACAAGTGCCGCCGTCTTGGAGGATCGGGTGGCTCTACTGGAGAGATAGGACAGGTGACAGAGATAAGTTTATGGTCGGAGGAGCCCAAAGGAGAGAAACGATCGACAGTATAAGAAGAAGAGTTAGAAGTTAGAAACAAGTCAAGAATGTTGGGCTGATCTCCGAGGCGATCCGGGATACGGATTGGTTGCTGAACTAACTGCTCTAGGTACTTTAGGATAGAAAAGACATAGGCTTGTTCACCAGGTGGGTCAGTAGTGTGAGAGGAGAGCCATTGGCGGTGGTGAATGTTGAAATCTCCTAAGATGAAGATTTCTGAGAAAGGAGAAATGGATATAATGTGTTCCACTGTAGAGTTTAGATAGTCAAATAATTTGGGAAAGTTGGTAGAGTTAGGGGAAAGATAGACAGGACAGAAATATTTAGTAAGAGAATGACAGGAAAGTTTGAGCCATAAAGTTGAGAACTCAGAGGAGTCGAAATCGGGAACACGAGAGCAAGTGAGTTTGTTGTGCACACATGCACAACTTCCGCCTTTGGCTTTGAAACTAGGATAGAGAAACTAGGAGGATACAGAGAAGGGGCTGCTGGATGTTGCTACAGACACCTGAGTTTCGGTGAGGAAAAGATTATCAGGTTTGTAGGAGGAGAGAAGGTGTTCAACAGAGTGAAAATTAGAGGAAAGTTCGCAAATGTTGCAGAAATTAATAGAAAGAGTAACAGGCCGAGGTCTATGTAATTTTGTGGGGCCGTCAGGGGAAGGTCGGGCGGATGAGGGGGCATTTATGGTCCCCCCTGGGGACTCCGAGGCTGGGCTAAAATTTGTCATTTTAATTCAATTTTGGTGTGGAGGAATGAAGTGTGGTGTGCATGTTTAGTGTATTGAAGTGGATAGGAAGAGGAGGTGTTTGTGAGAGCTAGCTGGATTGCTCTCAGTGTAAATGAGGCACAAAGAAAATCAGTAATGGAATGGAATAAATCCTCCAAGTAGGAGTTCGCCATCTCCTTCATATCAATAGGAAATGGTTTAATGTTTTTTATCACGCCGTTGTGCAATTGATTAAAGCATGGTCTCTCGTATTGAATTTCCATGGTTCAAATCCCAGTTGAGGTTAAAAACATTTATTCATATAGCTCTTGTGTATTTGTGAGATATACCTAATATTAATGTAACCATCGTGCATGGCTGAAGGATAATTAATATTGCATCAATTCAACCAGAGTTGCGTGGGAATAGTTGTAAACATCCCTTGAATGGTACTCCAGCAAATGGGTCCTACGATTTAGTATTGAAGTAGGATTTATCTATCCCTCTAATATATATATATAGGAAATAGTTAACTCTTCTTAGACTGCTTCACATTTCGTGTGTCCAGGCATTTTGACTCCAACGTTCCTTGAATCTGGTTTTGTCACTCTTTTCGCTTTGAGGGAGACAGTCGTTACAGGCAACCTGCCTTTTGTTTCTCCTCTATATACATCAACAAAAGTTGATTAAAGCATGGACTCTCGTCCCGAATGTTCGTGGTTCTAATCCAAACTGAGAGAATATACATTAATCAATTTAGCTAAAATGTATGTGGCATAATTATTATACCTAGCATGTGAATTGTACATTATGACGTAGTTCTTTACCCGTAAATTAGAAGAGTTCCTTTGCAAATTAGTAATATTGTCTGATATCATCTATCTATCTATCTATTGCCTGACGCCGTGATCTCCGAAGGGGTGGCCACGAACGAACCGCCCCCATGCACCTCTGTCCCCAGTCAGTCGACGCCCCTCCCCCCAACCAACACCGCCTTCGTTCATATACTTCCTCACTCCATCCTTCCACCTCTCTTTCGGTCTACATCTCCCTCTCTGGCCTTCCACCTCGCTCTCGTACACCCTCGTATCCATAATGAAATTATGATGCACAACCTCATTCAATATTAAGACACTTTTCTTTATTTTGTCCTGGCTATTATTAGACGATTTCATGCGGTGTAGATAGGGCCTTTTGAAATTAGCAGGGTTTAAACTACTATGATATAGCTATTATTGTATACAGATGCCTGATAAACTACCTTAATAGTGTCGATTGATAGCCAAAGTAAAGCTAATAGATAATTATATCCTCCAAAACCCAAGATCACCAACTATCAACTCGTCACAATCTTCCACTCGTCTAGCCTATCCCTTACTCTTCAATAACACACAAATCAACCTTTTGTCTTCCCTTCATTTTCTTGGTGTCTCTTTTTCCCATGGTCTTTCTTGGGAAATCCAAGAGTTTCTCAGAAGTTAGTTGTACTCAACCGTCTCTGTGGGTTCCCTTCCACAGCTTTTTGTTCTGTACAGGGGCACAGTGTGCTCATGTATCGAGTACTGTTTGTGGGGAAGTTCCATCCATACCGCATTTCTCAAAAGGGTAGAGTAAAATACATTTAGTCTCAACTCACCTCCTCTCATTAATTCTCAATAACCTGTCTCTTCTCAGTTCATACCTCCTCCCTTACGGTAAGTGGATGGCATCCATATTTCAATACATTCTCATCCCTATTCTGTCCAATTCTCTAACCCAAGAGTGAACTGATTTCCCCAGTGTGTCTTCTACTCAATAAGTAACCTCTGGAATTATATTTTTCATTATAATTATATGACTTAAACTGCTTCAATCTCTGTGTGTCCAGACATTTTGACTCTAACATACCTTGAATATGGCTTCCTATCACTCTTTCAATATTTTGGGGGACATTTGTTACAGGCAGCATTGCCCTTTGTCTCCTTCATGCACATAGGAGATAATACTGAAAGTGTTAAAAGGGTTAATTTACGAGGTTCCAAAATAGGGTGATAATGACGTGGGGTTAAGGCTCATATATCTTTATGATAAGTAGACCATAATGGTTGGGTCCGCTCGCGAAGGGGGCCGGCAAATATCACGTCCAGGTTTGGGGAATACAAATATAATGTTCTTAATATATATACACAGTTTTATTAATATATATATATATATATATATATATATATATATATATATATATATATACCGGTATATATATATATATATATATATATATATATATATATATAGATAGATAGATAGATACATAGATAGATATAGATACATAGTTAGTTAGTTAGTTAATTATATATTTCATAAAAGGTTACATGGTAACATTTGACATATATACAGTGTATACAATTTCATCCTACCCCAAGGTGGGTTCATTATTTTGAACATAGAGTATCCGTGACTTAATGGCATCTATGTCATTTTCCATCATGCTTTCAATGTTATACTCTGAAAGTAGTACAGACTTGGCTTCGTTAGACAGGAACAGATCCTCGGACATATTTACCAGGCATTTTCTTAAATATATTCAGGGATTACTGATTATTTTATAACTAAACCTGATTCTCTGCAAATTTATAAAATTATTAAACGTCATTAGTCCTGCAAGGTGACATGCCTTATGGTTGCTCTCCCAGTTTCTTAGCTTCATAATTTTCATTACTGCTTTATAGAAGCCTATTGCAAATTGTTTCAATGGGACATAGCATTTCTTATTACAGAACCACAATTCTGATCCATAAAAACTCATACAATAACTCTGGAATAATTTACTAAATACATTACAGCAAACGCTAGAAAATTTCCGCAAAAGGCAATTGAATTTGCTATAAAATGTATTCCTGCATCTTATTATGTCTTTGTCATTATGTAAATTGCAATCTATTACAAAGCCAAGTTATCTACATTCTTGTACAACTTCTAACTTACTTTCATATAAATATAAAATTGGATCCTTGACATTATCGTTTTTGTACTTAAAATACATACAGACATGTTACTAGGATTAATTTCAATATCAATTGCCTTTGCTTCATTTTTAATTATGCTCAATAACTCTTGTAGACCTGATGAAGAATGAGAAAGCAGAACCAAGTCATCGGCATAAGCAATTATGTTGCTAGATCTGTTACCCAACCTGCAGCCTGTACTACTCTCAGATACTTTTTCTATCAAATCATTAATGTAAATATTAAAATGAACTGTTGACAGAATACCACCTTGTCTCACTTAATTTTTAAATTTTCCAAGGATCTGATATTTCATCTTTATGCCTAGTAGCTACGCTTTGATTCCTATATAAGAAATATAAAATATTTACATAAAAAATAGGAATATTTAATTCTAAAAGTTTATGAATAAGCTTAAAATGATTAACTTTATCAAAAGCTTTCTTCAGATCTATAAAAGAGGCATACACATTTGAGTTTGAAAAATTATATCTTAAAATGGTTTCCTTTAAAACTAAGCATGCTGTAGACGTGGAGTGATTCACTCTAAATCCATGCTGTCTGTCATTAAAAGTCACATACCGTTCAATATGGTATTTTAAACAATACTCTGACAGTTTGAGGAACACTGAGGATGATACAATTGGTCTGTAATTTTCTATATCACTCTGATCTTTGAATTTATCCTTTACTAAAGGTAAAGTTAACTCCAAAAGTAATTCTTTCAGGCAAGTATCCATGTGTGACAAAAGACGAAAATACTTTAGCTAATAGCTTCACTATAGATAGATAGATAGATAGATAGATAGATATATTGATAGCTAGATAGATAGATATACGGTGTATAAACTGTATTATTATTTGTTTTTATATTTGTTGTGTTATTGCGTTAAGGATCGAGGTAGTGGGGTAGTGAGATATCATGATAGCCTTCCTATACAGTCCCAGCCAGCCACAAGCACCAGCCCCAACCACCTCACGTACCCACATTAATCATGGTCCTACAGTCACCTACAGCGGTTCCTTACCTTCTTCGTTATATTGTATACAGAATGAAAAATACATCTATTGACTTTGTGTGTGTGTGTACATAGTTATGAATCCGTTTATTTACTATAGAGTATTTAACTACAACCAAACCAATTATATTCCTTCCTGATAATGTATAGAGGATTATAAATGCATCTATTAACCTTATGAGTGTATATAATCATGAACAAGTTAATTTACTCGATTAATTAACTACTACTAAATTCTGTTCATTATGGGTAGGCCAAACATGTCAAACCCAACCTCTCACAACTCATAAACGACTATAATAATTGAGCTAATATTTGTTTTCATCTGAGAGGAATCAGCCAGCGAATATTAGGTGGGGAGATTTACAGCCCATTTGATCTAGCCCCTTATAAGTTACAGAGGCTATGAGGTAACGATTTCTGAACTAATGAATGGACTATAGTACGACCAACTATATATATACTCATATATAGATTGTACACAAAACTTCATTCATAAAATAAGAATGAGGAAGAGGATTCACGTAGACCACTGTAGAGCGCATGTCCATGGCCTTACACCTAATATAGACCTTTCCTTCGGTGGTCTGATATATATTACACAACACATTATTGCTCACCACTAATATAAGTAGACTTAGTGTAATAATATATAAGATGAGTACAATTATATATAAGATGAGTACAATTATATATAAGGTGAGTACAATTATATATAAGATGAGTACAATTATATATAAGGTGAGTACAATTATATAAACGTTGAGGACAATTATATATAAGGTGAGTACAATTATATAAGGTGAGTACAATTATATAAGGTGAGTACAATTATATATAAGGTGTGTACAATTATATAAGGTGAGTACAATTATATATAAGGTGAGTACAATTATATATAAGGTGAGTACAATTATATATAAGGTGAGTACAATTATATATAAGGTGAGTACAAGTTAATATAAGGTGAGTACAATTATATATAAGGTGAGTACAATTATATATAAGGTGAGTACAATTATATATAAGGTGAGTACAATTATATATAAGGTGAGTACAATTATATATAAGGTGAGTACAATTATATATAAGGTGAGTACAATTATATATAAGGTGAGTACAATTATATATAAGGTGAGTACAATTATATATAAGGTGAGTACAATTATATATAAGGTGAGTACAATTATATATAAGGTGAGTACAATTATATATAAGGTGAGTACAATTATATATAAGATGAGTACAATTATTAGCAGAGCTTCATGTTTAACATAATTGTACAGTACGTTAACTATCTCTCTATTTATATATATATATATATATATATATATATATATATATATATATATTATATATATATATATATATATATATATATATATATATATATATATATATATATATATATATATATATTATATATGTATAAATTATATATACTGTATATATATATATATATATATATATATATATATATATATATATATATATATTATATATGTATATGTATACAGTAATTATATATACTGTATATATATATATATATATATTATCTTACTTTTTTTTCTATGTGATTGAGGGAGGCAAAAGGCAGAACTGCCTATAGCGAGTGCTTCCCCCATAGTTGAAAGAATGACAGGGCCAAAATCAAGGGACGTTCGAGCCAAAATGCCTGGACACACGGAGTTTGGAGCAATTTAAGTCGTAGGAAGAGGGAAAGACTGATTCGGGGAAAGAGTTCCAGAGCTTAGCTGTTGAGTAGAAGAAACACTGAGAGTAACGTTTTACTCTCGGGTTGGAGAGTTGCACAGAGTAGGGGTGGGATTGAGTTGCAAGATGGGTACCACGTGCCCTACGTAAAGGAGGTGATATACACTGGGAAAGCTCTGAGGAACACTGATTATTATAGTAGAGATAGAATTGCGAGAGAGATGCAACATTGCGGCGGAGAGAGAGAGATTGCAGAGAGTTGGTGAGTGGTCGGGAGTTAATGATAATAATAATAATAATGTTCTGATTACTTATATAGCGCCCGTATCTCCTCCTTCGAGGATTCACAAGCGCTTGGCTTTCTTTAGTCTACCAGAGACCATTACCCATCCCCCTTGCTCATGGGGAGATGGTAACCGCCGGCTGTATCCCAGAAAAACTTTTCAATCTGAGCGGGGATTGAACGCGAGACCTTCAAGATGGGAATCAGGCACGCTACCAACTGAGCCAGCCGGACGGCTACGAAAGGCCTTCCTTTCAACTTTGTCTAGGAGAGCGGTGTGAGAGGAACCTCCCCACACATGTGAACAATACTCAATACAAAGACGCCCTATGCCTCTGTACAGAGCAAGAAGCTGTGCAGGGGAAAAGAACCCCCTAAGGCGGTTGAGCCTTATATATATATGTATATACAATTATACATACAGTATATATATATATATATATATATATATATATATATATATATATATATATATATATATATTTCTCTCTCTCTCTCTCTCTCTCTCTCAGTGTGTGGGGTGTATGTGTTTTCACCATAGACTCGGTTTTCACACACAAACACACACACAGATATATATATATATATATATATATATATATATATATATATATATACATATATATATATATAGTATATAAACACACCTTTAAAATATGAACTATGATAGCGCATTTCACCAATATAAACTAGTTACACATAATACATTACTTGGATGTATTAGGAGTTAGTGTCTTATTAAAGTCACCGTCATACTAGGCATATGCACTGATGTACGAACAAAGTAACTAGATGGTTAAAACAAAACAGACTATTAAACGATTGCAGCTGCCAGGCTCTGCTACAGATGATCGGCTACAGGTTCCCATGTGAAACCAGTCTTTGACAAAAACCTCCCCGCAAGCTTACGGCTTAATGGGGTAGAGTTATTTCTTGTATATTAGGTCCTTTATTTATATATTTATTTATGATTGTTTTAGTTTCCTCCCTAGACCTCCATCAAGCTAAATTTATTATCCTCAAGATCCCCCTTGGAGATAAATTTGTAAATTTTTCGGTAGAAAAATTTCCCGGCCGAGGGCCGGTTCCTCCTTAAATTACAGGCTCGCTATCGCTCGTCATGAAAACATCGACACCGAAACAGCACGAAAGGTCTTGATATTGATAAAGAAATGGGACGAAAGGTCTTAAAATTGACAAACTAATAGGACGAACGCCTTAAAATCTTGAAAATAAGGGGGGCTAAACTGAAGAAAGGATGGGGTAAACAAAAAATAAAAAAGTACATCCCCCTTAACTTGCCATGATATTGCCCACACCATATTAACATCACCTTCGTCATGGATATCTTCACAGTGGGATCCCTTCTTTCAGCATTATAAATAGGTTTCGTGTTCGCCAGGTTCACATTCTTCACCCTCGGGTCATATTCCCACTAGAATTTTAGCGGCAGAGATTTATCGAACTTTGTCATACTTTACGAACTATACGATCACATGAGGTTTTTTTTATACTCCTCTCTCCTATGTATTATAATGATATACATGTTTTAGCTTGTAGGGTACGAAATTGAAAGACCATGAATATGAAGATAAAATAAAATATATACTAAGAGATTGTCTCTCTCATTTTATTTTAGCTACCACTGAAGAAGGCATGATGTGACTGGTGAAACGTATCTGGTCAATACACAATGTTACTGTTTACATGGAGTTTGGTTATCCTATTCATGTACAAACTACAGTTCCCTACGAGCCAACCCCTATCCCAAGTATCCTTATGCCCCTTTCCCACTGATGCGATTTCATACGATTTTCATCGCAGACACCAAGAAATGGGCACAGACATGTCGCAACAAAATCTTGAACCCTCGCATGATAATCGTTTGACTCGCAAGGCCTCGCAAAGGCCCTCGTGGGTCATCGCAAATGTTCGGATTGTTCAAAATTTGGGACGAGGACTTGCGAGGGGTCCGAACCCTCGCAAGCATCGTCGAACGTTGGCGAGGGATCGGTGAGGCCCTCGGAGATCCTCGGCGACATCGGTGAGACATCGACGAGGGTGTCGCACGAAAAACAGCGTCGCCGAGAGTATACCCGCCACGGGTATACTTCGCAGAGGCGTGCGAAGGGCTGTGCGACGTAGATGAATGCTCGGAAAACACCTCGCCGAGGCCAAAGAGCACCTTCGCCGAGGCCAAAGAGCACCTTCGGCGAGGTGGGTAAAAAAAAGGATGAGGCCTATAGTGAACCTGTCAACCCTTTTTTCTATTCACCTCTCGTAAGGGGGTTCACCTGTTTTTTTTTCTCTTTCTCTCCTTCTCTGTCTTTCTCTGGCTTGTATCCATTCGGCCCCATTCAGCCAACTGTTTTAAGACGTTTATCCCCATCCAAGTATCGATATCTTCCTGGCGAGCGATAGCGAGCCAGCATTGTATGGAGAAATCCGGCTTCGCCGGAGAAATTTTTCTATCAAAAATATACAAATTTAGCTTGCTCTCAAAACAAAAATATATATATGTTGGCTCGCTATCGCTCACCAGGAAAATATTGAAACCTGGATGGGGGTAAACGTCTTAAAACAATAGGCTGAATGGGGCCGAATGGATACAAGGCAAAGAGAGAGGGAGAGAAAGAGAAAACAAAAAAAGCGAGAAGAGAGGGAGAGAAAGAGAAAACAAAAAAACGAGGTGGGCTCAATTAAGCCGTAACGTAAACATACGGCAAGGACATTGCCAATCTCCGAATTAAGGGGAAATGGGTCGTTTTTCTGGTCCCCTTTCTTCCTCATGGTTAACCCCATTAGTTTTCATATTTTATGACGTTCGGCCCATTAGTTTGGCGATTTTAAGACATTTCACCCCATTTCGTTGTCAATATTAAGACTTTTCGTGTAATTTAGGCATCGAGTTTTTCCTGGCTAGCGATAGCGAGCCTGTAATTTTTGAGGAACCGGCCATCGGCCAGGATATTTTTCTATCGAAAAATTTACAAATTGATCTTGAAGGAGGGTGTTGGGGGGTGCTTTATATGCTTGATGGAGGTCTAGGGATGAAACTAAATAAATCATAAACAAATATATAAATGAGCAAATATTACGCCCATCCCCCCTTAAGGGGAAACGGACTGTTTGTTTGGTCATTCATTCCTTTATGTCTTAGTTTCCTCACTAGACCTCCATCAAACTTAAAACAAAAAACTCTAGACCCCCTTCAAGATAAATTTGTACATTTTCGACGAGATGGGTTGGGTATAGCTTAATTCACCGACGTCGCAGAACATACGCCGAGGATTCGTTCATCCTTCGCATTATTTCGCAATATTTTATTCAAATGTGACAGTTCTCGCCGAGGTCATCAGCGAATCATCGGTCAATTTGCCGATGACGTTGCATAATGTCGCCGATTACGTCGTAGCTATCGGCCACATCGTCGCCGAGTGTAAACTTGTCAACGGTTTTTAACGGTCAAAATCGTTGACGTCGCACAAATTCGTTGCAAATTGACAAAACTACGTCCTCGGTGACGAAAATCTATGAAATCGCATTAGTGGGAAAGGGGCATTACCCTCTGAAGAATGTGACACAGTTGGACATTTTATTCTGGCGATCATTTGACTGTATTATACAGTTTACAAAGAACATGTGGTAATTATAAGGGTAAATAGTATCTCAATTAACCCTGTGACTTCCATATACCCTTCCAAATCTGAATAAAATTGTCTAATAACAGCCAGAAAACCAACAAGGAATGGGTCATCGTAGCTTCCACGGGTTAAGGGGAGGTTATTAGTTTGTTCCCTAGACCTTTATCAAGTATAGAATTACACCCCTTAAACCGCCTATCATAATAAATCTACATTTTTCGGTAGACAAATTTCCCGCCGAAGGCCGGTTCCTCTTAAATAACAGGCTTGCTATTGCTCGCCAGGAAAACATTGACACCTAAGTGGCACGAAAGGTCTTAACATTGACAGAAATGGGGCGAAAGTTCTTAAAATCGCCAAACTAATAGGGCGAACGTCGTAAAATCTCAAAAGTAATGAGGCTTAACATGTGTGAGAAGGGTCTAGAAAAAATCCCTTAAATGGAAATCTGCCCTTAACTAGCCACCCCCCCCACAATCTGTTATCATCTCAGTGATCACTATCTACACCAGGACCCTCAGCCTCTCTTTATACTGACCCTCACCCTCCTGCTCGGCTCCATCTGTTACTTTTACTCTCTTTTGTTCTCTTGACTTTTTTCCCTTTCCCCCTCTTTACCATGTCAGGGTTCATGGTTGTGGCCCAATGGTGTTGTCTGCCTATACAGCTACCCTGGTAGTACGTTATATATCTATCTATCTATCTATCGATCTATCTATCTATCTACTTATCTATATATATATACAGTATATATATATATATATATATATATATATATATTTTTTTTTTTTTTTTTTTTTTTTTTTTCTTTCTTTTTTGTCTATGAGTGAGGGAGACAAAAGGCAGAACTGCCTGAATCGAGTGCCTCCCCCAGAGTTGAAAGAGTGACAGGGCCAAAATCAAGGGACGTTCGAGCCAAAATGCCTGGGCAGACGGATTTTGAAGTAATTTTAGTCATAGGAAGAGGGAAAGAATGATTCTGGGAGAGAGTTCCAGAGCTCAGCAGTTGAATAGAAGAAAGTCTGAGAATAACGTTTCACTTTTTGGTTGGAGATTTGAACAGAGTAAGGGTGGGATTGTGTTGCAAGACGGGTACTACGTACCCTACGTAAAGAAGCTGGTATACACTGGGAAAGCTCTGAGGAACATTGATTATTATAGTAGCGATACAGTAGTGAGAGAAATGCAACATTGTGGCAAAGAGAGAGAGATTGCAGAGAGTTGGTGAGTGGGCGGGAGTTAATGATACGAAAGGTTTTCCTTTCTACTTTGTCTGGGAGTGAGGTGTGAGAGGATCCTCCCCACACATGTGAACAGTACTCAATACAAGGACGCACTGTGCCCCTGTACCGAGCAAGAAGCTGTGCAGGGGTAAAGAACCCCTTGAGGCGGTTGAGCACACCCACTTTCTGGGAGGCTGGCTTTGCAAGACTGGTAATATGGTCCTTCCAAGTGAAAGCAGAAGAAAAAGGGACCCCAAGAATATTGAGAGAAGATGAAGGATTGATTTTTGTATTGTTGAAGTGTAAGGGATAGTCCTCTGAGAGTTCTGAACGGGTAGTAAGATGAAAAAATCGGGTTTTGGAAGCATTAAAGGAAACACGGCTTTCTCTGCTCCAATTGGAAATAGTAGTTAGATCAGAAGAAAAGTGTTGCATGACATCATTATGTTTGTCTTTGAGGGATTGCTGGCTGGGGCGTTCAGGAAAACTAACTGAGTAGTGTAAGGTCGTCTGCGTATGAATGGATGGGACTGGAGGTACAGTTGAGAAGATCATTTATGAAAATTAGAAAGAGAATGGGAGGTAGGACAGAGCCCTGAGGACCACCGGAGTTGATAGGATGAAGAAGCGAGCAATGGCCATCCACAACCGCAGCTATGAAACGGCCGGAAAGGAAATTAGAAACAAAGGCATAGATGGAGGGATAGAAGCCGAAGGAGGGTAGTTTAGACATTAAAGACTTCTGCCAGACTCTATCAAAGGCCTTCGAAGTGCAATAGAAAAGCTCTCACCGAAGTCCTGAAAGGAGGATGATCTAGAGTTAGTAAGATATGAAAGAAGATCACCAGTAAAGCAACCTTTAAGGAAACCATGCTGGCGATCTGAGAGTAGATTATGAAAAGAGAAATGCTTAAGAAATTTGGAATTAAGAATAGTTTGAACAAATTTAGAGATACAAGAAATGAGAGCAATTGGACGATAGTTGAAGGGTTGAGAGCGGTCACCCTTCTTTGGGACAGGTTGAATGAGAGCAAACTTCCAGCAAAATGGGAAGACGTTAGAGGAGAGACAGAGACGAAAGAGTTTGCCTAGGCAGGAAGTCAGCACGGAAGCACAATATTTGAGTACAACAGTACTCAAAACAATTTATATATATATATATATATATATATATATATATATATATATATATATATACTGTAGCCTATATATACTAGGAGGGATACCCGGCGTTGCCCGGGTTTAAATTCTACTACCATAATCACCATCATCAATCACTACTACCACAATTATCACAATACTACTACTACCATAATCACCGGCCTCGACCTCCCTGTGCCTCATTAAACGGCGACCTCGATTTCGGCCGCTAAATGACCTCCGATTTTGGATCGGACCTCATCCGTACCCCCATTTTGGGAGGCTGCGAACAACTTTCGTTCCATACACCTTTTCGATCGGAGGCCTCCTTCTGCCCCAAACGGCCACTTTTTTCGCATTTTTTTTCGCTCCCGTATACTACATAAGTTCTGCCGAAAATTTTATTAACAAAAGTGTCTCTGATTTCCACTAAACTCGCCTAAAACCATCTCCAAAGCCTGGGCTTTCCAACGGTGCCCCATACTCCCACCTGGCACCAAAACTGTGGGAGAAGTTTAGTAACAAAGGTCGGGTAACTGACAAACAGACAAACATTGACCTTTATTTATTAAGATATATATATATATATATATGCAGTATATATACTGTATATACTGTATATATAATATACAGGGTGTCCCAGGAGGAAAGGGCATAACTTTGGGAAATGATAAAAAAAGGTATTCTAAGCATAAATTGTTCAATAACAAAAAAGTCCAAATCTTAACTGTTATTGAAGGTTTAATGTAGTGTCCTCCCCCGCATCACTGTAATGGACTCTTCCATTTCAAATAGTTTCCAACTGGTCCATTGTGAGCTAATATGTCCATAATCATTTTGCAACTTACAGAATTATAGTATCTTTACAATAACATGGTAAAATATTTGCAGATAGATGGAGGTGTGGTAGGCGCTAGGCCAGCCTTATGGGGAAATACTGAAGAAAATACCATTTTAAATATGTAATATCTCTATCAGTCGAGATTTGGAATATTTTGTATAGAGCATTTTAGGCTTAGAATATTGTGTTCTATCATTTCCCAAAGTTATGCCCTTTCCTCCTGGGACACCGTATATATATATATATATTTTTTTTTTTTTTTTCTATATTCCAACTATTCCCTCTCGGGCATAGGCTGAGAACCTGTACATTCCACCGCTCAACACGGTGGAGCCCGTGAGGTCTTGTTCCAGTCTGGGGAGTGAGACATGTGAAGCATCCATCATGGCTCGAAGCAGCTCCATCTCTGAAGCGGCTGGTTGCTTCGCTCAAGTGCTTCACCGTCTCACCCTCCAGACTCAGACCCTCACTCTCAGAACGCCACCTATTGAGCAGTGAACTCACTAGGCATTGTCCCCCTGTAACATATTTTGAATATGGGAATATTCATACAGTGTTATTTAATCAGGGAACAATGAGGGTATTTTTTTGGCATTTCGGTGGGCTTTGTGGTAATGCACTGATACTAGGTACAGCACAAATTCAATCCCAATAATATCTTCCCATTGACATATCGGGATTTGAACCCGGGTCCATTGGATTACCAATCCAGTGCTTATCAATGCTTACTTTGCAACTATAATCAACCTGTTCCTGTCTGTTCTGGCTATTATTTAAATATTATTGCCGTAACTTCTGAAATTGTATAGATGTTTTGAAACTTACAGTCGTACTTATTTCATTATACATCACAATGCATAGGGGGAGACACTCGTTACGTATAACCAGCTTTTGTTCTCCTGCATGCACATATCAACTAAAACTCTCCCTATTACCTCTGCACTCGCGGCATTATTATTGTTTTAATTATTCACACGGGAAGCACAATGTGTGTTCAGTACATATATATTTATAGCCTACAAGTGTGGCTCATATTCACACAAGACCCTTCTGATGGAATCAAACTTGAATGCCTCACACCACATATTATTCACTATCCATCCAATATGCTTCGACTGAATTAAAAGGTTATAAAACTATTGTTAATATATATATTTGTTCTTCTATGTGTATGAACGAGACAGAAGGCAGGTTGTCTGTAGCGAGTGTCTCCCCCAGAGTCAAAAGAGTGACAGAGAGCCAAATTCAAGGGACGTTGTGGTCAAAATGCCTGGACACACGAAGTTTAAAAGAGTTCAAGTCATAGGATGAAGGATAGATTGGTTGAGGGAGATAGTTCCAGAGCTCACTAGTTGAATAGAAGAAAGATTGAGAAAATTTGCCACTTCTTGGATTGGAAAGTTGGGCAGAACAGGAGTGGATCTGTGTTGAAAGACGGGTGCTCGCACTCGCCGCAAGGGAGGGGATATGCACTGAGAGAGATCTGATGAACACTGATTGTTGTAATAGCGAATTATACTCTGTGTTGTTTCGGTTGACGGTAAATTGGGTCCCTTAGCAGCTGATTGCTCGATCCTTAATGGAAAAATGTGAAACTACTATGTCTCTGCAACATACATATGCCAAGTGTATATAATTAGCACCATATTCACTACAACATCTTTATCATCATCGATAATCTTTAATGGGGACTTTGCAATTTACCGTCATCTGAAAACAAACAGACTGTAGGTTCCGGCAATAACGACTGACTCGTACATTAATAATATATACTGGATCGGGATTGTGATCGCTTTACCCACAATCTTTTCCCGCATACACAGCTTCACCTTCATGCCCAGTTGACAACCCATAGAGGGTAAACTGACGCATTGGCATGTATTTCCTAAATACGGTAAATCTATGGAATCTTAATTTGAAGTCTCCCATGGCAGATATATAATTTTATGAGGGATTGTTATATTGGTGAGAGCTACTAGAGAATCAGTGGGAAGTAGCGCTTCCAATTTCCTCCGGTACTTAGTAATTTAGCCTTAGTTATACAGTCTACATACTTACTTTGGGTAGTCTCGAAATCCACCTCAATTCCATTATCAACTATCCTATGGATCTTATTAACCCCTTCTGTACCGATGCCGTCCTTTTAACTCTATTCTGGCTACGATTAGATGATTGTATTCAGGTTTAAAGGGCCTCCAGCAATTAACAGGCTTCAAACTATCATACTCAACCCTTTTCACTACAACATATTTTTTTAAACTGCACACAATCTTCTTAATATAGCTAGAATAACATCAAACAGACGTCGTCGGTACAAAAGGGGTTTACACTAAAACATGGATAAGGCTTTCATGAGTCAGAAATAAGAACATTTTCAAATAACTGGCCTGTACATTTTGTATAATTTATGTGATTATTTCTTACTATACCCAACGCCATCCTACTTGATAGCTAATCCACGCCCTTTCACAGCCCGCTACCATGATTTAAAGGGGTGGAAACCATTTGTCTAGCAGGCTGACATATATGATCAAATTGCACATAAGACTGGACTAGCTATTGGATTATATGTTGGTTTACTGTACCAGTATGTATTTAATATAGCAAGCTATAATTTCACAATTGTCCTATGATGCTTTATTTATTTCTAGACCGTAGTAATAGCGCTTGAGGATAGCTAGAATATTAAACATAAATAATTATCGAATTAAACTTGTTTATCACAACATTGTTTTAAGCTTTAAATCTAAGGAAGTACTTTAAAGGTGGGGGCTCATGGGTTGAGATAAACATGGAATGATAATCGCCAAGCTGTACATAATTATCTTCCAAAATGGAATGGCACTGAAATAATTATTAACAATGGTATAAAGGATTTTGTGGATCGTCTATACCGTGCCTGTGACGTCACAAGAGTGTAAGTCCACCATCCAGTCTAGGCTAAGGATACTGGTGTGACACACTATGACGTCACAGGCCCGGTATAGACGATCCGCAAAATCCTTTATACCATTGTTAATAATTATTTCAGTGACATTGCATTTTACAAGATAATTATATGCAGGTTGGCGATTATTTTTCCATGTTTACCTCAACCCCTGAACCACCACCTTTAATGTCTAGTTTTGTGGCTTCCCCTCCTCCCCCCAAAAAAAATGAAATAAAATACATAAATAAATACATAAATAAATACAAATATATCAAAAAATACATAAAAGAATTACACACACACACACACACACACGCACACACACAATCACACACATAAACTCGTAAAGCATATGCCTAACTCTTACTCTGAGGCTACTATGGCTGGAGGCTAATAGTTCACCATTATCTGACCATTAATATTCCAGTGACGGAGATGGTGTTATCATATGTTATCTGTGTACATCCTACCACCCTAACTCACACACCTTTAACACTTTCACTAGCAGGGCCATATTTTACACTTTATTCTGGCTATCGTTAGACACATGCATAAGGCTTAGGAAGGACATCTAGCAAGCGATGCTGTAATATATATCTCAATTTTCCTTTTAATTTTCACTAACTGGACCGTATATATACATTGTTTTCCTATGTGCATGAAGGAGACAAACAAAATCTGCCTATAACAATTGCCTCCCCCCCCCCACCCCCCAGGTTGAAAGAGTGATAGAGAGCCAAAAAACAAGGTATGTTAGAGGAAATGTTGGTGTGTTGGAAAGAAGTGCGGTGTGCTTATTAAGTGTAGTGACATGCATAGGAGGAAGAGGTGTTTGTGAGAGTTAGCTATATTCCTTCCTATGTAGGCGAGGCACAAACGGAAACAGTAGGGAAAGCCAGCCAAATGAAACAGTAGTTCCAGCAACTCTTTATCATATGCCTATGTGGCCTCCCCTGGGTCCTGCCCTGCTCGCTTCTAGACCTCCATATCATGCTTAACATAAATACTCCTAAGACCCCTCTTCAAGAACAACGTGTACATTTTTCGGTAGAAACATGTCCCGGTTAAAGGCTGGTTCCTCCTAAATTACTGGATTGCTATCGCTCGCCATGAAAATATCGACACCAAAATGGCACGAACATTCTTACTATGGACGAACAAATGGGGCAAAAGGTTAAATTTACAAACTCCAAGCTAATAGAACAAACGTCGTAAAATCTGAAATCTAACGGACCTGAAAATGAGGGAGAAGGGGGGGAAAAAATACCCCCCCCCCCTCCTAAAACCGTTTAATAATGGCCAGAATACAAGGACAGAATCTGTCCTTGTATTATGAAGGGGGGCCATAGGAATACTGTTACGAGTAATTGTATAGGAATCTGGTATCTACTACAGGTGATCATGTGAATTTGAGGTAATTGTGTAACTTACAGCCGTACTCCTAAACATTCCCACCATCAACCCTACTCCTAAACATTCCCACCATCAACCCTACTCCTTACTGAATGAAATAAGACGAAATAAATTATTAGCTTTTAAAACTTGGGAGATGTCAATTTCTTTGTCATTAATTAACACTCAGTTTCAATAGATTCGGTCAATATGGGCTGGATGACACCCAACCTGCACGTCTGAGAATACGGCTCTTAATCTTGTATTTCGTGTCATTTAGTCTTACGTTTCATATGCCTTTTCAATATTACCAGCTAAACGACTCGAAATACTTTTACATTGGTGGTGATAATGGTCAGGTAAGAGACTTTAATTCAGTGTATATTAATCTCATGATGTGACTCCGATACATTAGTTGCTATTATTACTTATCTGACTTATGTTTTTTATTTTTATATATATATACAGTATATTTATTTACTCATGCTGAGGACCCCAAATCGCCTTGGCCTCTTGGTCTTTTCCTGGACGACCTAAATGTGTGTGAATTTGTATTTATATAATATTTTGTTTCTTCTGTTTGAGCTCTGTCTCGAGTCGGCCACCCCCAGCTATGGGGTATGTGCCTGAGTATATACATACATACAATTATTATTTTGTATTGGGGTAGGGAGGGGGGGGGGGGGTGGGGGGTATTCTATCTGACTTATAGAACTGAGAGGGCCATGCTCGCTCTCGCTCTCGCTCTCTCTCTCTCTCTCTCTCTCTCTCTCTCCGCGGTAATAGGGAGAGTCAAGTAAAACATGGAAGATTTATGACTTCTGTTAGGCCTCGTACACTGTGTTCTGGGAAATGGAACACGTCACGAACTTCAGAGATATTTTTCTGGTTTTATAGTTCTCGGCCACTTAACCCTTTTAGTATTAGAGGAAGGATATTTTAGTATAGTTTGGCTGCTATTAGACGATTTAATGGAGTTAAGGAGGAATCTAAGGGTTAAAACCAAACTCATCTTGAGCTTTGGACTTCTACAGATTCTCCCCAAGCTAAGCATAATCGCCTTTTGAAAGCCAGATTGAACTGCCAAAGGCGTCATAATTCAAATGTTATTTTGTATGTTAATCTGTTTTCTGTTTGGGATTTTTATGATTAGAAAGTAATATAATTAATTTTGATAATCCCTATATATTGACTAAGAAGAATAGTTTATGACTATACGAGTGTAAATAACTTCGACACGCTCGTAGGGTTCAGGGTTTAGTTACAGTTTAAGATCAGATAAAGCCTATTACCACTGGCATGGCATAGGTCGGTGTCTAAGTATGCTCTATGATCGGGTAAGTAATTTTGGGATTTTTCAACGTGGTCGTTTGAAGTAGAGTCATAACTCATATTATGTACAGTCATTCATACAGCTTCCTGGACCTCACCTATTTCTAAGTATGGAAGTATATCTCTGAAAACGAATGTATTAATATATTTGTCTATACATCAATTACAACACTATATACACTACCTACTGAAAGGCAAGTTTCATCCAAAAATCGATCTAGATAATTATATTTGCGCAAAGAAAAATCATGAGGGTCCACGAATTATAATAAGTGACTGTACACACCCAATGACATTTATTTTGAAATCAAACGAGATAGAACTGGCTACAAAATATTCCAGGTGCTTCAGAGCAAGTCTTGTTAAAGGTGTAATTATTGGTATTATTATATATTTAATACAGTTTATGACTGTATACATCAGTCACTATATTAGAGTGTCTCTCTCTATTTAACCCCTTTTATAATGATGACCTTCTTTTAAGATATATTGTGGCTCCTACTAGACGATTGTATTCAGTTTAATAAAGGCCTGCAGGAATTAACAGGCTTCGAACTATCTCACTTAACCATTGTTATTGCCACATATGATTCGTAAACAACAAAACAACTTCTAAATATAGCTATATTGTATTAACAACGGAAACCTCGGCACATAAACGGTTAAGCTCCTCCGTGAGAGTGTGACAAGTTACTGGCGCGACATTAAGCCGACACATTCGGCCGTAAGTGCTCTGGAAGCATTTCACGGCGTCGGGTGAAAGGGGAGAAGGATAAATGTGAAAGCAAAACTTAATGTTCCCCAGGATGAGAATTTGTGTATCCCACCGAGATGGGGCAACCCGCGCAGTTAAAAGTCAAACAAAATACGCCCCTAATTTCCAGCCCAGTAGCCAACCCCATGCATGTGTTAACATGAGAAAGCACTTTTCCCCTCAGTTCCGGTGCCGTCATTTTAACTTTATTCTGGCTACTATTAGACAATATTATTGTATTCAGCTTAACAACTGCTCCAGCCTTAAACAGGCTTTCAAATATCTCATTTAACCCTTTTTACTACCATGGATCCTTCTTAAAATGCACACAATCGTCTTAATATAGCTAGATATATAGCTTAATACAGCTAGATATATAGCTTAATATAGCTAGATATATAGCTTAATATAGCTAGATATATAGCTTAATATAGCTAGATATATAGCTTAATATAGCTAGACTACAAATACAAGGACGTCGCCGGTATAGGAGGGGTTACAGTAATAACACGCACATATATCATTATACCGATATATATTTTAGCACGATCTTCACTGTCTAGGTAACGACAACGAATCTATTTGTCCTGTAAGTAACTGGAGTACAGTGCTGTCTCCACAACTGATGACGTCTTGTGTTACAGAGCGAGTACTGAGTGCGTTAAAGCAATTTGTTAGTGTGGTGAACCGCGGCGGGGGGTGAGGGTTATATGTTTTTTTTTAGCCCCAAGCTCTTTCACCCACAACTACTTCCAAATCCTAAGTAACGTACCCTAAATTTTTCACCCACAATCACTTCCAAATCCTAACCAACCTATCATAAATCACTTCCAATTCTTAACTAACGTATCCTAATAATGTTTTCACCCACTATCACTACCAATTTGTTCATCCACTATCACTACCAATTTGTTCATCCACTATCACTACCAATTTCAAACAAATAATATATCCTAATATACAGTCAAACAAGTTACCTACCTTAACTTTATGTAGCTTAACCTAGCATCGCATAGTTGACTTAGCTTAATTTTAACCAATCCTAACATTACCTAGTCTAACCGAATGTATGCAGTATCAGCAGTAAAAGAACCGAATGTGGGCGATGCAGCTTATAATACAAATAATGGTCAGCCTCGATAATACAAGATACAACATTTATTCCTCAACCATTCCTGGCAACTCTGAGAAGGAAATGTGGGAGGTTGGCTGGCTTTAATATTATGGCAGAGTAACAGCCTGCTTCACTTGTTTTTGTTTTTTTCCACCAACGTTTGGGTGGGTTTTGCGTTGTTCTGGTTAAAATAATAGGCAAAAGTCTTACGTCCTTCAGGATACGATGACGATAAGATGCTTCACCCTATTCAGGTGACGAATAATGTTCTGGCTGAGCGATAGCGAGCCTGTAACATAGATCGGGATATTGTTCTATCTAAAAAAAATCAAATTTAGCTTTGGTCTAGGTGGGAATGTTTTAGTTTGAAGGAAGTCTGTGAAGGCATTTGTTTTCACCCAAGGGGACGTTGCAAGCAAAATTGTCAATAATTACTACACATGTTATCATAGTAACCCACAAGAGCTCGGAACCAAATACAGATAAGGTGCTTGGCATGCTGGCTCTTTTTGTATATATATATATATATATATATATATATATATATATATATATATATATATATATATATATACAATTTCTGCAATGGAGCTTCCTCTTGGGAATCGAAGTCTCACAAGGAAAAGGAGAACCAGCGTAGTAGCGAACATCTTATCTTTAGTGGTTACCAAACGTTTCGGAGAAAACAGTCTCCATCTTCAGTGAATCTAAAATAAATGAAAGTTTACATAAGAAATAAAACAAATAATTACATATGTATGTGAAATACCAAGCAGTAAGGTTCGTATGAATATGAACCGAGAAGAGCTAAACATAATAAAACAAAAACTATGTATTAAGAGAACAGCATTAAGCTAAACTTAAACAAATAATACTAATAAGAGAGGGTATACAATAAAGTACGAAAAGAAAATGGAAGGATATTTACTGAGTGAAAAGAGGTGTTGCAGAGGCCGTGTCACATGCCATTCACGCTGTGACCTTATCACCTCAGAATCAATCTATATACATAAATTAAAGCCTAGCCTGAACAACACGGCCACTGCAACACCTCTTTTCACTCAGTAAATATCCTTTCATTTTCTTTTCGTACTTTATTGTATACCCTCTCTTATTAGTATTATTTGTTTAAGTTTAGCTTAATGCTGTTCTCTTAATACATAGTTTTTGTTTTATTATGTTTAGCTCTTCTCGGTTCATATTCATACGAACCTTACTGCTTGATATTTCACATCCATGTGTAATTATTTGTTTTATTTCTTATGTTAACTTTCATTTATTTTAGATTCACTGAAGATGGAGAGTGTTTTCTCCGAAACGTTTGGTAACCACTAAAGATAAGATGTTCGCTACTACGCTGGTTCTCCTTTTCCTTGCGAGACTTATATATATATATATATATATATATATATATATATATATATAAATATATATATCTATATATATATATATATATATATATATATATATACCGGTATATATATATATATATATATATATATATATATATATATATATATGTTTTGTCTGATAATATGCAGACGAAACAACAGACTGTGCAGCTCTGTGAATCTTTGAGTTAGTATAGACCAATGTTTATCTTTGAGTTAGTATAGACCAATGTTTATCTTTGAGTTAGTATAGACCAATGTTTATCTTTGAGTTAGTATAGACCAATGTTTATCTTTGAGTTAGTATAGACCAATGTTTATCTTTGAGTTAGTATAGACCAATGTTTATCTTGACTAATTTTGGGTAATCATCTATTTTGAACTTCTTTCAGCCTTCACGAAAATTGAAAAACTGTCGACTATTTATGTCAGTTTTTATAGTTTAACTAATTGTCAGAGATGTTCTAATGTTGTATACACATGAGCTAAATTGATTGTATTAAGTAATTGTGAAACCCATAATAATTATCAGTGGTATAAAGTCAAGACATAATATTTCACCATTATAATTAAACAATATATTAGAAGGATAATCGCGACTTGCCTAAACTTAATCGACAATACCATTATTGATATTGTTTGACTAAAGTCGATTTGCCATGCTCGAGTTACTTAACTGCTGCCAGTTGCCAATTAATTCACACGCGATAAGGGGTGCTTAATTTATAAGAGTACAGACATATTCAAAATTCGCTTATCACTTACATATATAACCTAACTTAGTCCTTTTATTGTAAGACACAAACTATATGTGTTTAGAGTCACTGTAATCAAACAAAAGGGGTTAAAAGAACAGCCTATAATACTCTATTTAATGTGTTGACTTATAGATTAGCATCAGAATATAGACTCCAACACCATTATATTGCCTGATAATGTAAGCTTAGTGACACTGAGACTGCAGTAAGAGTGGCATCCCAATTACTGTAGTGTCTGGTATGGTAACGTGATGCCAGTAGTGTCGGAAACTTACCGCCTTGGAACATTACGACCGTAGGGTGACGGGCTGTCTCTCCTGTTACCTCCCACCATTTGTCACTGATTTTAGATACAGTCATATGCAAACAAGCAATAAATAACAAACACACACACATACACACACACACACACACACACAGCCCGTAGCCTAGTAGGTAGAGCTCTCGTCTCACACACGAGGGGTCGGGGGTTCAATCCCCGGCCGGGCGGAGACAAATTGGGCTTGTCTCCTTTCATGTGTTAGCCTCAGTTCACCTAGCTGTAAATAGGTACCTGGAATAAGTGGACGACGTTGTGACGTCCCATCTGGGGTTGGCAAAAATGGTACAAGGCGAGATGGGTATCATATGGTTCACCTAAGCTGATGGCTACCTAAGCCTTCGGGCGAGACGGTACCGTCTATAGTGAGAATGGTACCATACAGATCCACCCTAAGCCTTCGTTTCCGATGTCGCCAATTGGCTAAATACAGACTACACACACATCCACAGCCATTCCAACAGTACATAAAACACTTAACATGCATTTCACGCACTACATTCCCAGTTAAGGAGGCGCGATAATAATGAGCTTAGCTCGCATTGCGTGGATTCCCCTTGACGAACAAGTAACTGAGTAACTGAGTAACACATGCAAATTGACACAATGTTTACCTATTTTGTAAATGCATTTCTGATGCTTGTTATTGTAGTGACTTAATAATCCAAATTATTGATGCTTCCTAAAAAATATACATCGAAGTGTATTTTCGTATAATAGGAACGAATATTGCTTATTGCTATGCGTTATGTGTTCTATTATACAAGAAGAAGAAGAAGAAGAAGAAGCAGAAGCAGAAGCAGAAGAAGAAGAAGAAGAAGAAGAAGAAGAAGAAGAAGCAACTTAGAGGAAGAAATCAAGCTGAGAAGAAGAAGAAGAAGGAGAAAAAGAAGAAGAAGCAGAGGAAGAAGAAGAAGAAGCAGAGGAAGAAGAAGAAGGGATAAGAAGATATTTTAGCGCCCCGCCACCCAACCTTAGAGAAGGGCCAATTAACCACAGGAAGAGATAAACAAAAGGATCGTTATGGTGTGGTGTGAGAATATAGCGGCCCCGACCGTGTTCTGCCCGCTAATTGTTGACGGGGAGGGTAACCGGAGAGGCGGCCGTGGAGGAGAGGGGCCGGAGGGGCAGTTGGCAG
The DNA here is from genome assembly GCA_032716605.1 of Paralithodes platypus. NCBI lineage: Eukaryota > Metazoa > Arthropoda > Malacostraca > Decapoda > Lithodidae > Paralithodes > Paralithodes platypus. The sequence goes on from CM064539.1 coordinate 22,952,997, forward strand.
AAAATAAATAATAATAATTAATATAAACAATTAATACAAACACACTGACGGGTTCGCACGGACGTCAGGCAATATGGCCACAATTCTATAACGTCAGCATGCCAAATCGGCCTCGACTAAGACGGACGGAGTCCTAAATGGCCACAATCATAAGCAGTCATACTCCTATGAGAACACAGTCTTAAACGGCCATATTTCTAAATAACATTATTAGCTTAGATTTCAGAAGATTACGTTAGGTTTAATTAGGTTCTATTTGATTAGGTAAAGTTACATTATGAGTACATCTGGATAAAAAACACCATCTGAGGAAGAGCACTTTATTGACAACGTTTCGCAGATAGCTTCATCAGGTCACTAACAAATGCTGGTACATAGGAGGCCTTATATATGTACCAGCATTTGCTAGTGACCTGATGAAGCTATCTGCGAAACGTTGTCAATAAAGTGCTCTTCCTCAGATGGTGTTTTTTATCCATTCTGTCTACTTTTCAAGTACCACTCAACATGAGTACATCTGTTTGTGGCTGTTCTGATTGCAGCTGTTTAGAGTGTGGCCGTGTTCACATTCAACCGTTCACAAGATCATTAATTTTCATGTCCATCTTCTCTTGGCATCTCTAGTCTGGAAGCTGGTTAATTAAAATGTCATTAGGTTTCAGTCAACTATAATGATCTACGCTAGTTTATTCGTTGATATAAATGCAAAGAAAAACTGAAATCGAAGGAGAGAGAGAGAGAGAGTTATGGGTTGTTAGGAATGGTAGAGTTATGGAAGCAGCACAACAAGGTGTCAGTGTGGGAGGAAACAAGAGTAAGTTACTACATGTGGGGTGGAAGGGTAGCTGGGGAAAGATAGTGTAACAAGTGAACCACGTGGATAAAAAAGTCAGACGGCGATATATATATATATATATATAAAACTCACACCACATGATGGTGTTCAGGATATCTTAAATACATTTAAGATTAATCTGTAATAAATATGAGGTAACATATATTTACCATATTCATAATCTTAGAGTAAATATACTACCTGCTTAATCAAATGTTCACATATATGGAAGAGATGTATCAATGCATAGATAACAAAAACTGTCCTTCTTTTAAACTAAATATTAAATCCAAATCTGAGGAAATGACGACGTGCCTTGATGCATAATGTAACACCACGCGAGGACTTCCCTTTATCTCTCAACCCATCAGTCTGACACAAGAAACGTCTTAAAAGGGTTGGAGAAGGGAAGGAGTAGCTTGGGTCGGATATAAGCCTGTACCAAGCACGATTAGCCATTGTTTCTTAATGGTCTGCCTAGTCTGATGGTTGGGAGATATTTCCTAGCGAGAGTGTAGGGGGGAGTCACCTGATAACTCAATCATACGACCATTTCAACCAGTTAATCTCATTTAGAATCAAATCAAGTAATATTCTTAGGTTCAGCTAACTTTTGTACTTGTTTTATGTATGCATGAACTAGACAAAAGTTAAAGCTGCCTGTAACAAGTCCCCCCTCTCAAGGTTGAAAGGGCGATGCAGAGCCAAATTTAAGATACGTTTTAGGTAATTTAGGTGTGTTGGATAGAAATGTGGACTGCTTGTCTTACTTTCTCCTCAAAAATTCATCTAAAAGATTGCCATCGCAGAAATGTATCCTCGCAAATTAGTGTTCACAATGAGTCTTCTTGGAACACAAATTTGAAAATCTTTCTACAATATACGGTTTTTCCCCTTCCTTCTCCTAGGCCATTGGTGCTGTATCTCTCACTTGAGTTCCATATATTTTTCATGGCATTCTATTTCCATCCATTTTGTGTACATTGCCGTACCACTGAACGTACTATTGTATCCATTCAACAAATCTGCACACCATGCCTAGAAATTTATCTACCGTATACTCATATGTTTTGCTTTTACTTTGTCCGTCTACCCTGTTCACACCGTATGGCATGTATTTTGTTTATATACATTATAATTAAGTTTTATTTCCCATACAAAAGACGGCTTCCTAGTGCCAGCTGTCTCTCTTACCTGTCTAACATTTTTTTGGTTTGCATCCATTTTCCGCAACTTTTGTACTACTGCAAAGTAATGTCTTGTGGTCGACGCTCCACGCTCATACAACGTTAAATGCACCGCTTTTCTTCGGATAAACAAAGTTAATATTTGGATTGGTTGGTGGTCGCTTGGGAACAACATCATATTGTTGGCAACCAGATTTTTTTGCGCGGGAGGTGGGTGGCACCCATCAACCACTCGTGTCTATGCATATCTGCCCTCGAAATCAGCCTGCATAAATTAAACAACACAAACCATTTCCTGTACTTACCCTGGCAACTGTTTGACATCGTAAGAAGGTTACCATTTTATATAATAAGATAATGCTTGCTACCTAAACAATGGCACTGCTTAGAACCTCTGTTAAGGGGGCCCACCTCGCTGTTTTCTCTTTCTCTCCCTCTCTCTTTGGCTTGTATCCATTCGGCCCCATTCAGCCTACTGTTTTAAGACGTTTACCCCCATCCAAGTGTCAGTATTTTCCTGGCAAGCGGTAGCGAGCTTGCATATATATATTTTTGTTTCGACAGCAAGCTAAATTTGTACATTTGTCTATAGAAAAATGTCTCTGGAGAAGCCGGATTTCTCCATACAATTCTGGCTCGCTATCGCTCGGCAGGAAGACATCGACACCTTTCATGGTTGCTAATGATTAGAGTTATCTTGATTAAGTAACTCTCGAAGGACTGCCACCATCCGGGTCATTCGGGCAATACTAATTAAGTCAGTGTATATATAATAGTATCAGGCTTTACAGATATAATATAAGGAAACTGAAACTTGAGTAAAATTCTCATTTGCTTTAATGAATAATAACTTAAGACTTATTCAGAAGTACTATATATAATTCAATGTTTAAGTAACCAGTAATAACACAAGTATAAATGTCTGGCTTTCACAAACACGACTGGCCTTTGACTCCTTTATCGTCAACAAGTGATGGGGGTCTTCTCTCTAGCTCTTCTGTCAATATCTCAGCCTTATAATATGACATCGGGTTACACCCTCTGAATGACGTCTTACCATGCATTAGTCGTTTTACAGAACTCTTAACCAGTACCTGTCAAGGTGTCATAAAGGGGTGTGGTTTAAATATGCAATCACACCCATAACACATGCAATGCACACCCCGATCACACCACTATTCATGAACCCATCACGTGATAGAAGGCAACTCTTGATATGATGATCCTAGTGATTCCCATGACTTGTTCCTCTGAAAGGTCAACTGAATACATCGTGGCTTTTCCTATAAGCTACACTCTGTGTATATAATACAGGAAATACAATGATAAATATACCTAAGCTGTTATAATAGGAATACAAGTATGAACATAAGAACATAAGAAAATGGGAGTCTGCAGAAAGCCGTTTGGCCTAAGCAAGACAGATACCTGTCCCACACAACCCCAATTACAAAGCCCAATTATAGGCTCAACACTCTAATACCCTGAGGATCATCTTACCAAAACGGTTAGAGATTAACGCAGGATTACGGGGTCTGCAGAGCGCTGATTGGCCCAACCTGGCTGATCCCCCTTCACACCCAACCCTTCTCGTCCATAATATGCTTATCCAATTTTAACGGGGAGCGTCCGCCATGTATTTCAAAATGGTCCGATCGTGTTCATTTGTTTACAGGTGATAGATACCACTTCTAGGAACAACATATCCAAAAATGAATAAATTCGGATGAATAGTCTTTTCGCTACCTCGGATTTTCGCATTTTGGCCAAATTTTCAAAACCTAAAAACTAAAAACCTTTTGGTCCAATCTACATCAAACAAATACCATTGGAAAGAGGAGAAACAATGCAATAAAATGTACAGAGGGATTTTTGATACACCTTATAGTTTTTTATTATTATTATTTTTTTTTTTTTTTTGTATAATTATTTAAACGGTGTCAAGCCTCCTGTCAAAACATTTATGGGTTTATCAACAATTCCTCAGTACATTCTACTGCATTTACTCTCCTCTTTCCAATGGTTTTTTATTTATTAAAATCGGACCAAATTTACGAAAGTTTTTAGGTTTTTTGTTCGAATAATTATAGTTTTGAGAAACAGGCGAAAAACTAAATTTATCCATTACCCAACGATTCCTTTCTCAAATGACGATTTATTGCATCTGTTTGCTCTTGATTGATTTGATACATGTTCTGGTACTAAGATCCAGTGCATTTACTATATATACCACACTATACACATATACACTATACCACATATACAACGTAATTACGGTGGTGCATAAGGGTGGGGGGGGGGCGGCTGTATTTACGGTAATTTTTATTTTACGAGTCTAAAATTTTGCCAGGAGATGCCTAGAGTGTTGCCCTCACGGGAGCAGTGAAAATCTCAATTTCGGATTTTTCAACTTGCACCTCTAATACCCCATGGCGGACGCTCCCCTTAAAGCTCCCTACCGTTTTTAATCCCACTATAGCACTTGGTAGTCTATTCCACCCATCTACAACTCTGTTACCAAACCAATATTTGCCTATATCTTTTCTGAAACTAAATTTATCTAAATTGAAACCATTGGTACGAGTTCTTTCGCTATCACTGAGCTTTAGTACATTTGTCATGTCCCCTTTGCTAATCCCACTAACCCACTTGAACACCTCTATCATATCTCCTCTAACTCTGTGTCTCTCTAACGAATGTAAACCTAATTTCTTCAACCTTTCTTCATACGGAAGATTTCTAATATAATGGATCATTTTTGTCATTCTACGCTGAACTCTCTCCAATGAATCTATGTCCATTCTGTAATAAGTACACCAAAATTGGACAGCATAATCCATATGGGGTCTCACTAATGACAAGTAAAGTTTTAAGATAACATCAGCAGTTCTGTTACTCACACTCCTAGAGATGAACCCGAGAATCCTGTTTGCCTTATTACGAACGCTTATACACTGTTTTCTAGGCTTCAAATCATTGCTAACAAACACACCTAGATCTTTCTCGCAGTCTGAATTTTCTAATTCTAAATTAGCTAGTTTATATTTAACATTTGTTTGCATCTTCCCTATCTTTAATACCTTGTATTTGTCAATGTTAAACTTCATCTGCCAATTTACTGACCATTCATGTAAGGTATCTAGATCACTTTGGAGGCACTCTATATCGCTATCTGAATCAATTGATCTCCCCATTTTAGTATCGTCTGCGAATTTACTTATCCTACTAGTTATACCTAAATCTAGGTCATTTATGTATATAAGAAACAACAGGGGACCTAATACCGATCCCTGGGGGACACCACTTTTGACTGCTCCCCACTCTGACTTCGTACCATTTATGCTGACTCTCTGTTTCCTACCAATTAGCCAAGACCTAATCCATCCCAACAACGACCCTCCTATTCCATGTGCCTCAACCTTTCTCATCAATCTCTCATGAGGGACTCTGTCGAAAGCTGTACTGAAATCTAAATATATAATATCATATGACTTGTCACTATCTATTGCTTCATATACCTCTGAGAAAAAGCTAAGCAAATTAGTAAGGCAAGAACGTCCCTGAGTGAATCCATGCTGAGAAGAATTTATTAAGTTAAATTTTACTAAGTGGCTTCTAATTTTCCTAGCAATAATAGACTCTAGCAACTTTCCTATGATTGATGTGAGACTAATGGGACGGTAATTGGATGCTATTGATTTATCACCTTTTTTGAAGATCGGAACTACATTTGAAAGCTTCCAAGCTTCTGGAACTAAACCTGTTTCTAATGACTTGTTAAATAAAAATGCTAAAGGGCTACTTAACTCATCTCTGCATTCTTTTAATACTCTAACATATACCTCGTCAGGACCAGGCGATTTTTGAGGTTTCAGTCTGTCAATTTCCTTAAGCACATCATTTCTACTTATACTAACTGTACTTAACATATTTTCTATACTATCACTATATACCATATTGACTTCTGGAATCTGTGCCAAATTTTCATTAGTGAAAACGGAAAGAATCTGACTATTTAATGTACTGCACATTTCTAAATCATTTTCTGTTATTTCTTCTATTGAAGTTTTTAGGGGGCCTATTACATCTCTAACATTAGATTTATATAGTTGGTAAAAAGCTTTAGGGTTATTTTTTGAGTCACTGGCTATCCTTATTTCATAATTTCTTTTTGCTTTCCTGATTTCCTTTTTGACCTATGAAAGGTTATAATACAAGTACTCCCTGTAAATATGTAAGCAAGGAATATTATTGGTTAAGTAAGTTAAAATGGGAGTCCATAACCCACCTGGATAAACGTCTTAAAACAGTTGGCTGAATGGAGCCGAATGGATACAAGCCAGGGAAAGAGCTATAAGAAGAGAAAGATAAACAAAACAATCGGTGACCCTCCTTAACCACACTGCTTCAAATGATCCTACCATGTACGCATGTATTTATGTTTGTCATCTCTGCTGAGATGAGGTCCTCGACTTTAAGCTGCTTCACTTCGGAGGTAGTTTTCTTACCTTGAAAATTAATCTTGCGAGGAATATTTTTTGTACCGGTACTTTACTAACATTCACAAAAACAAATATTTTCGTATTTTTTGTTATAGTATAAAATAGAATAATCTACGTGAATAAGTATATATCTGGGTTTCCCTTTAAACACTAAGGATATGTTTTACACCCCTCCCGACCAATTAGTTTCACTGTCCCTGCGTCCCATAAAAGTACATTTGACACACCGCCAGAGAGAGAGAGAGAGAGAGAGTGAGAGAGTGAGAGGTGGGGGGGGGGGGTGAGAGAGAGAGAGAGAGAGAGAGAGAGAGAGAGATTGATTTTGATTT
>CM064539.1:22959949-23038921 GCA_032716605.1 Paralithodes platypus
TCACGCTGTGGTATAGTGGATTAAAGTATGGGCACTTGTTCTTACTGTCTGTGGTTCAAGTCCGGCTGTGAGTATAAAAACATTTAGTATATATATATATATATATATATATATATATATATATACAGTATATATATATATATATATATATATATATATATATATATATATATATATATATATATATATACTGTATATATACGGTATATAAACCGATTTTACCTAAGAGATTCAATACTACTTGCAGAAGTCTAGGTCGCAGAGTTGCGCATGCATTTTTTTTTTTTTTTTTTTTGGTAATGCGAAAACTGCACACCTACTTTATTATTAACCCATAATCAACACAGACGTAAATGTACGTGCAGTATCCAAAGTAATGTATGCATATGTTTGCTCTTCTCTGAATGGAAATATCCACAATATTATATATATATATATATATATATATATATACCGGTATATATATATATAATATATATATTGTATATAGTATAAATATATATATATAATATATATATTTATCTATCTATCTATCTATTGCCAGACGCCTTGCTCCCCTTAATGGGGGTGGCCATACACAAAATGCTCCCAAGCAAACCTATCCCCTGTAAGAGGGACAAACCATGCCAGTTTACTGAAGGACTTACAGGATTGACCACTCAATTTAGGGTCCGTCTGACTCCGAGGCCTTTTATGTATTTTTTAGCACTATTTTTCTACAGTGGTGCGCGGCTAATCCATCCACTAACCTGCTTCACCCTAAGATAGAAGTACTGATTTGTATAAGGTTTACTCCCCTAGACAGGTTCCCGACCAAGGCTGACGAGTACCATCCACCCAGATTGTTATAAGGTTATCTCCCCTAGATGGGTTGCCGACCAAGGCTAACGAGTCCCATCCATCCGTATATATATTCCGTATGTTGATTATTTAAAAACAAAACAAATGTATATAAACCCATGTAAGCAAATCGATGTACCTAACAGCGTCTTCCTTGGCGTATCAATTTATGACATTCGTTTTGAAATGTTGTGGATTGAAGGTTGAAATTGCCGAGACAAACTGAATTCCAGAGAAACGTGATTCAGGGTGTAAGCGAGATTTAAGCACATAGTTTGCGTTATAGAAGTGTTAATGTCAAGCCATGGTCGTTGACAGGAAATTCGACGGTGACTATTAGTTTATATATAATACTTGTTTTGATATATATAATACCTAATATTTTGATAATTTGATTATACTCCTTTAACTGGCAATATTAGTTATGGTTGTTGTTGTTGATGTTGTTCCCCAAGCTGCCTGGCCGAACAGCCCCAAGGCCCCGAGCAAGGCCAAGGCCATAACCGTGCGCCCCCACAGAACCCTCACTGCCGACCACAATAAAGCCTGGGTGGCCGAAGCCACTCCATGGCGGAGAGCTGAGGAGGGTGCGGAATCACCCGGGAAACCAAAGCCCCACCCAGGGCGCTGTGCCCCTCAGCAATTATGAAGAGAAAGTTGAGGGGCAAAGGAAAAAATGTGACGCTTTGGCTTCCAATCTAGGTAGACTGGGAGGTCAATCCACGGAAGAGACGCCGTCACTTGAGATCTAGAAAATATAAAAGTAAAAGGAACAGTCAGAGTAAGCTATGGGTATGGCAGAGATCGCTCAGTTCTCACTCTGATAGACCAGGCCATCACCATGGTTATGGTAATGGTTATTCACCTTTGCTTTGATGTAGCGTAATTGTATAATGGTGAGGTATCCCATTCCCAAGTGCCCTTATATTCCAGACTCTTTGAGGTAATACTATTGTCTAGTCTGGTGCTCCCCTCCTGTAACCTTATCCGGCCTCGCTCGTGCCTTTGTTAGGATTCCGACTCTCCTTCTCTGCCCTCTTTAATCCTTAATTCTCACGTCTCACTGTTACCATACACTGCTCTATTACTTCATACTTGTACACACAGCCACACATCCATACACACGCACACATAAATACTCGTACACCAACCCACATCCACATACACACGGGTCGGATTAGCTGACCGCGATGCTGAGGGTTAGAATAGGCCTACCCCAGAATTCTACAAAAAAAATCCAGATGGAGAGGATTGTATCGTGGTTCCTCCCTAACCAAGCTGCTCAACTATCATCTGTTGTTAGTTGGCCTACACGTACTTTTCACCAGTGCATCTGCGTATGCACTATGGTGGGAACTGGGCACCTCAAAGTCGCCAACGGTCGCACGTGACCTCGTAGAATAAACATTGTACTGTACTATAACTAGGTTAAGAATAATCTGTAGATTTTCAGCCTTAAAGCTGCAAGTGAACAATAAACCGATAATTATTATTATTATTGTCATTGTTATTATTTTTATTATTGGTAGTATTATTACACCACCCCCACTTATCTTAGTCCCCAAATGATGAGGGTAGGTAGTTCTCGCCGACTTTCATGGCGTAAGCAGGTGGCACACGAGCGATTTTCCCGGCATTTTTCGACGAGCAAGTTTTGTCTAGTATTATTTTGAGGCTCTTTCGCATTGGAATCGGAAAGTAGATCAAAGGTAGAATATGTTAGATAGTGTAATTCTAATGGCACTTATATAGTGAAGTGCCAGACAACAATTGTCCGTATGAATTGACAGAACAATCGTTTATCTAGCTTATTAAGCAGCTAAGCCACACCCGTGGCTCTCGCCCCGGCTTACATGAAGGCTCCGTGACGTACTGCACCACCCTCACTTACATCCCAGAGAGACCATTACAGAGACCAGCTGATAGAGATGCAGAGAGTGTTATTATAATACTAGTGAGGATCTGCCCCATCCTCAACCTATATCCTAGAGAGACCATTACAGAGACCAGCTGATAGAGATGCAGAGAGTGTTATTATAATACTTGTGAGGATCTGCCCCATCCTCAACCTATATCCCAGAGAGACCATTACAGAGACCAGCTGATAGAGATGCAGAGAGTGTTATTATAATACTTGTGAGGATCTGCCCCATCCTCAACCTATATCCCAGAGAGACCATTACAGAGACCAGCTGATAGAGATGCAGAGTGTTATTATAATACTTGTGAGGATCTGCCCCATCCTCAACCTATATCCCAGAGAGACCATTACAGAGACCAGCTGATAGAGATGCAGAGAGTGTTATTATAATACTTGTGAGGATCTGCCCCATCCTCAACCTATATCCCAGAGAGACCATTACAGAGACCAGCTGATAGAGATGCAGAGAGTGTTATTATAATACTAGTGAGGATCTGCCCCATCCTCAACCTATATCCCAGATAGACCATTACAGAGACCAGCTGATAGAGATGCAGAGAGTGTTATTATAATACTAGTGAGGATCTGCCCCATCCTCAACCTATATCCCAGATAGACCATTACAGAGACCAGCTGATAGAGATGCAGAGAGCCATATAATAATACTTGTGAGGATCTGCCCCATCCTCAACCTATATACCAGAGAGACCATTACAGAGACCAGCTGATAGAGATGCAGAGAGTGTTATTATAATACTAGTGAGGATTTCTGCATCACCCTAACCTATTTATCCTACAGAGACCAAGTAGTAGAGAAGGCAGAGAGCATTAATATAATACTCTTGGTGTATATATATATATTTATTAATTTATTTGTTGGTTTCCTCGTTATACCTCCATCAAGCTTAGAAACCCCCCCCCCCCCCTAAAAACACCCTTTCAAGATAAATGTGTACATTTTTCGGTACAAAAAGTTCCGGCCAAAGGCCGGTTTCTTCTAAAATTTGAGGTTCGAAGAAAACTTTAACACCTAAAGGGCACGAAAGATCTTAATATTAACAACAAAATGAGGCGAAAGGTCTCAAAATCGCCAAACTAACGGAACGAACGTCTTAAAGCCTCAAAACTAATATGCTAAACATGAGGTAGAAGGTAGTCCAGATAAAGCGAGTACTACCCCTTAAAACCATTTACATTCAGTGTAGTTTTCGAACCCAATGCGAAAAGACCAAAAACTAGTACGAGAAAAAATGTGCAAGTAGAAAATTGACGGAAAAGGCGCTCGTTCGACACCGACTGAAAGGGGGAGATCGGTTTTTTTCTGGACTCCCTTTTCCCTCGTGTTTAGCTCCATTAGTTTTGAGATTCTAAGACATTCATTCAATTAGTTTAGGGATTATAAGACCTTTCACCCTATGTCTTAGTAAATATTTGGACCTTTTGTGCCATTTAGATGTCGATGTTTTCCTGGCGAGCGATAACGAGCCTGTACTTTTAAGAGGAACCAGGAGGAACCGGCTTTCGGACGGGATATTTTTCTACCGAAAAATGTATATATTCAATTCATTAGGGGTGTTTTTTTAAGCTTGATGGAGGTCTATCGAGGAAACTATATCTTAAATAAATATATACACAGACAACAATAATACAATATAACATAATAAACCCTAGCCATTTAAACATGGTTAGAGAACATCTATAAGTGTGGGCAAGGTATGGAGTCACATAAAGCACGGTATATTATCAGAAAATATCAGAAAGAGTCTATGGTCTATTGTATTTCAGCTGTCGGTAAATTGTATCCCTTAACAGATGATTTCTCGATACTTAACCCAGTGAGTACCGGTGGCGTCCTTATCACCCTATTCTGGCAACTATTAGATTATCATATTCAGCTTAGGAAGGACCTCAATAAATTAAGAAGCTACAGGCTATCTCATTTAATCCTTTGAACTACCACAGCTTCTTAAGCTGACTAAAATCGTCTAATAGTGTCCAGAATTTATTGTAAAAGGCATCATCGGTGCTGAACTGGTTAATGGAAGTATTTTTGAAACTACGGTACACTGTCTCTACGTCATATTTCTGTCACGTTTTCATAAGGAACAACATATTATTATTTCATACAAAATATTCGTGATAACCGAGTAATCTAGGTAAAGTCATGTCAAATTACTGTCAGCTGGGAAAACAAATCATGTCAGAGATTAAGTTCTCGAGATACAACATTCCAGAAATGTATATTGTGTGGAACAATACAAAAAACTCCGTTTTCATATGTCTGGCTTCCCTCGCTGTTTCAGTTTGTGTCTCATCTTCACAGAAAGTAATTCCCCTAACTCTTCACAAACACCTCCTCCTCCTATTCATTTCACTATACCAAACAAACACACAACACTTCTTTCCAATACACGAAAAACAATGGTTATCGCTTTTTCAACTTTGGGGAGACACTTGCTATAGACAATGTTGTTGTTTTTTCTCCTTCAAGATACCAATGTTGTGTTACAGGCGAGGGTATATTTGATTGAACAAACAACTCCAGGTCGGGTCTCTTAAACACCCTTATGGGACAGAGATCCTCAAACGTGGCTTAGTTTTGTTAACTAGCAATGATTAAGGGTGTAGGGTTTATTATTAAGGGTGTAGGGTTTATTAAGGGTGTAGGGTTTATTAAGGGTGTGGAGTTTATTAAATTTATTAAGGGTGTAGGGTGTATTATTAAGGGTGTGGTTATTATTATGGGTGTAGGGTTATTATTAAGGTGTAATTATTAAGGCTGTAAGGTTTATTATTAAGGGTGTAGGGTTTATTATTAAGGGTGTAGGGTTTATTATTAAGGGTGTAGGGTTTATTATTAAGGGTGTAGGGTTTATTATTAAGGGGTGGGGGTTTATTATTAAGGGTGTAGGGTTTATTAAGGGTGTAGGGTTTATTAAGGGTGTAGGGTTTATTAAGGGTGTAGGGTTTATTAAGGGTGTAGGGTTTATTAAGGGTGTAGGGTTTATTATTAAGGGTGTAGGGTTTGTAGGGTTTATTATTAAGGGTGTAGGGTTTATTATTAAGGGTGTAGGGTTTATTATTTACTTATTTAATTACTTATTATTTATTATTTATGTTTTTTGTTTCCTTATACCTCAATCAAGCTTAAAGAAAACATCCCCAAGTTCTCTCTTCGAGATAAATTTGTATATTTTTCAGTAGAATAAATCCTGGTTCCTCCAAAATGATAGGCTCTCTCTCGCTTGCCATGACAAAGAACGATACCAAAATGGCATGAAAGGTTTATATATTGACAAATAAATGGGGCGAAGCATCTTAAAATTGCCAAACTAATAGGACGAACGTCTAAAAATCTTGAAACTAATTGGTCTAAACATGAGGAAGAACGGGGTCCAGAAAACACAATACCTCCCTTTAACTACTTCAGCACCAGAACGTCTTTTTACCTTTCATAATTGTAGCTAAAATTAGACGATCTTATGCAGTTTAAGAGGCGCCTGTTTTTTTCAGAGGGATTATTGAGATCGTATTTACTCCTTTGAGCCCTAGAGGTAGATTATAGGCTAAACTAAATCGTCTAATGGTAACCAGCTAATGGTTAACATTGCGTCATAGTGCTGAAAGGGTTAATGAAGCAGAGTGGACATAGTCAGGGGGTTATAAGCTGAGACGTTGGGGTTTGATTACTTATTGCCAGATACACATATTTCGGCGGCTGATGAGTGATTGGTGCTTCTAAATGCTGGTGTGCTTGCTTGTTGTGGGCAAACTGTTATATCTATTATGTGTTCTCCCGCCACCTCCTTTTTTGTTTACTTTCTTGTGTCTCTTGCTGATCCTTCCTACCCCTTGTGGGCTGGCTACTGACTGACTGACTGACAGGTAAACACGTGTTATGATATTCTATCATTTCCCGATCCAATAAATACTTGGTTTAGTCAAATCATATTATTTACTCCATTACAATGCAACAATCAGTGTTCTGCAGAGTTTTCTCAGTGTATACCACCTCCCTTATGGAGAGTGGGGTGTACACGCCCTTCAACACACTCCCATTCCTATCATGTCCAGCTCTCTAACCCAAGAATGAACCAATTTTCACAGCCTTCTTCTACTCTCAAGTAAGCTTTGGAACTCTCCCATAACCTGGCTTTCCCTTATTCTATGACTTAAACTGTTGCCATGTTTGTGATTCCAGATATTTTGACTCCAACGTAAATTTGTCTCTCTGTCAGTCGTTTTAATTTGGGGCAGACACATGCTCCAGACAGCTTTGCCTTATGTCTCCTTCATACACACAGACCAAAATCGAGCTGTTTACATTTCAGCTGAATTATGCATGTGTTCGTGCGAAGTTAACTATTTATCCGTATTGGCATAAACATTTCACTCTATCCACTTTTTTGTCTATGTGTGTGAAGGAGACACAAGGTAGGCTGACTGTAACTAGTGTCTCCCCCAAAGCCAAAAGAGTACAAAGTACAAAGTACAAAGGAGTACAAAGGAAATCAAGCAACAACAGGTCTAGTGACCCTTCTAGGTTGCTTGTCCTCCAAAACACTGAAGATCAAGTGTCCAAACAGTGGTTTAGAGTGGGTAAGGGAACATTGGAAAGGGAACTACTGCCCTGCCATACTCTAGGACAGGAAGTTAGTAGGGGACATATGGGTTAGTAACTGATGGGAGGATAAAGTTATTCATTTACAAACGCAGTCAGTCGCGGGTTTGATGCGAGATATTTGTCTAGGCGGAATTTAAATGAATCAACGGTGCTGCAGTCTATAACGTCTCGGGGAAGCCCATTCCACAAGTTGACAACTCGATTGAAGAAGAAATTCTTAGATTCGTGCGAGTTAAAAGATTTACCAATAAATTTGCAACCGTTTCCCCGCGTGTAATTAGATTGGTCGATAGTGAAATGCTTACTACAGTTCATATTGTCGATGCCTTTGATGATTTTGAACACTTGAATTAAGTCGCCTCTTAATCTGCGCTGGGTTAAAGGAAATAGATTTAATTCTCTAAGACGCTCTTCGTATGGTTTGTTCTTTAGGCTAGGTATCATTTTGGTAACTCTACGTTGAACTCGTTCTAGCTTGTTTATATCTTTTTGGTAATAAGGGCACCAGGATTGAACGCAGTATTCCAGAAGAGGGCGGGACTAAGGAATTGTAAAAAGGTTAGGATAACTTCTTGGATTTATGCTCAAATGACCTGCCTATAAAGCCAATTATTTTGTTTGCCTTCTTAACAACGTCTGAACATTGTTGACTCGGTTTTAGGTTACTCGATATTGTTACTCACAGATCAGTTTCTCTGTTTACATTCTTAAGCTGAGTGCCATTCATCGAATAGTTTGCTTTCTCATTTAGGTATCCGACATGTAGTACTTTACATTTATCGCATTGAAACTCATTTGCCAAATTTGGGCCCAACATGACAATTTATCTAGATTGTGTTGCATATCGTCAACTTGTTCTTTTGAGAGTACGCTATTTGCAATTTTTGTATCGTCAGCAAATTTTGAGATTGTGCAGGTGAGACCCTCATCTATGTCGTTGATGTAAATTAGAAAGAGAATTGGTCCTAGTACCGATCCCTGGGGTACCCCGCTACTTACATTGGTCCAGTTAGATGCCTTACCGTTTATGACTACCCTTTGCTTTCTGTTGCTGAGCCAATTTTCTATCCATTTCAACACACCGTCTTGTATTCCATGCGCTTTTAGTTTTAGCAGTAAAACGTTTGTGGGGAACTTTGTCAAAGGCCTTTTGAAAATCAAGGTATATAATATCTACAGCTTTACTCTCATCGTAGAGGTTGAGGATATCGTGGAAGAAGTCTAAGAGGTTTGTTAAACAGGAACGTTTTTTACGAAAGCCGTGTTGAGTATCTTTAAGTATGTTATTTTCCTCTAAGTGATTTACGAGTCTGTCTCGTATGACCGTTTCTAGCATTTTACATACAACTGAGGTTAAGCTAATTGGACGATAGTACTGGGTAGGGATTTGCTGCCTTTTTTTTTAATATCGGTTGTTACGGTTGGCTAGCTTCCATGATCAGCATAGTTCCAGACTGCAAGGATTTATTGAATAGTAATGTCAGTGGTTTGGAGAGCTCATTCTTAGCTTCCTTTAGAACTCTAGGCGAGATTGTATCAGGTCCTGGCGTTTTATTTACCTTGAGTTATCTAAAACAATTGCAATACTTCTCTCTCTGTAACGGTGATATTGCTTAGAACATCTGAATTATCAAATCTGAATCGGCGATGGTGTAGGGATATCACTGAGGTCTTCTGTTGTAAAAACTTATGCAAAGAAGGTATTGAGGGGCATTACTCATTTGTACTTCGTCTTTGGTGTATTCTCCTTTTCATCGACTAACGGTCCAACAGTTGAAGTAACTACTTTTTTTCTTTCTGATATAACTATAGAATTCTTTCGGGTTTGTTTTACTTTGATTCGCAATATGTAACTCTAAGGTCTTTTTACTTTGCTTAATTAACTTTTTGGCTTTGCGTCGTAGCTCTACAAATTTCACCGTTCTTCGTCATTTTGTGAGGATTTTAATCTATCATTAGCAAATTTTTTAGCAAAGCAGGCAGTTTGAAATATCTTTATTCCACCATTTGGGCTTATTATTATGGCCTGGACGCCGTATTTTCTATGGTATGCAGTCTTGCACTGCTTTTAGGTAAGTGGTTTCGAATAACTTCCAAGATGTATTTATGTCGTTATTGTTAATTAAAAAGCTTCCAGTCAGTTTCTTTAAAACATAGCTCTAAGTTTATGGAAGTTTGCTTTCTTGAAATTAGGGACTTTTTCGATGCTACTATTTGGTTCGTTACTAGTAAACTTTAAAGTGAAAGTTATCGTACGATGGTCGCTGTTACTGAATTCATCACCAACATTCAAATTCTCTATCAATTCTTCTTTTGTTGCAAGTACAATGTCAAGAACGTTATTACCACGGGTCGGCATTCGAACAAATTGATTTAAAGCGAACACTCCTGCAAGTTCGTATACAAGTCATGTCCGGAGTGTGAAGTAAGAGTATCGCCCCACTTGGTACACAGGTAAATTAAAGTCGCCAAAAATTACGGTATCTTGTGAGTTACTTACATCGGCAATTTGTTCGTAAATTTCTCGGGTCAGTTTGCACTGATTGAGCTGGAGGTCTGTATATTAACGCAAGTATTATTTTTGTACCTTTATTATTCTTTATTAGCACAAAAGATGTGTCGACGTTCACAATTTGAGGTTTTGACACGAGGGTCGGGTTAAGACTTTCTTTGATATAAAATAAAACGCCACCTCCATTTTTATTTAGTCGGCTGTTCTCAAACATTACATAACCGGGAAGTGAATACTCTGCTAAAAAGTCTCTATCTTGTGTATTGAGCCAAGATTCTGTTATGCCAATCAAATTTTCTGTAAACACTAGTTCCTCTAAATCTGAAAATTTATTGAGTATGCTACGAGCGTTTGCATAGAAAACCTTTAAAGTTGCGGTTTTAGAACTCGCAGATCGTTCTTTCATCGAATTTTTGGTTCTGGTAGGATCTACATTTACATTCATGGCTGTCCTCGGTCCTCGGTCGTTATCCCTGACGGTTTTGAATTTGGGTCGTGTTGGTGGAGCTTTATCCAAAATTCGCGGTTCTTAACGGATTAGTATTTAATTCCTTTGTAGATTGCCGTCCTCGCTGTCTTCAGTCCTCCTTCCTGGTTGTCTTGTGTCGAGTCGATTTCTACTCTGAAAACCCTTCACCGCATCGTTGAGAAGACGCCCAAAACGCGCTGCTCCCACCTGGTTCAGATGAACTCCATCGTCCGAAAACAAATAGTCATCGTAGTAGAAATTGTCCCAGGTGTCGACGAATCCCACGTTCTCCT
Source organism: Paralithodes platypus (assembly GCA_032716605.1). NCBI lineage: Eukaryota > Metazoa > Arthropoda > Malacostraca > Decapoda > Lithodidae > Paralithodes > Paralithodes platypus. Next base: position 22,970,609 of record CM064539.1, read on the forward strand.
TCCTGCAGAGGTTTGCTAGACAACGATTTGTGCTGGTGGCTATGTTGTAAAATCGGCTCTCTACACCGAGCCGGGGGACGATTCCTGAGGACGATGATCATTGATGACTTCTCCTTAAACGGACTTGATCAGTGCTGGTACTTTAAAAGCAAATCTTCCGACCGGGTTCGCTGTACATCGTTGGATCCAACATGGATGACGTACATTGTATTAGCAGGGGCCAACTTTGATACTTCGTCAACTGCTGCAACTACGTCAGCCACACCACCAGCAAAGAGACTAAAACGGTTCCTGGGCTTACGTGCCCTGGCGCAAAACTCTGTGAGCTGACCACGTATCATCGAGTCTCCCACGAGCCGGACCTTCTTCTATTTCCTCTTCGTCATCTGAGTCTGCGAGTATCTGGAAACGGTTTTGACACTCGGTAATCGGTATGTGTTTCCTGGTCTTGGGGCAAACGTTGTTCCTCACGACACGGAAGTTGTCTTGAGGGGGAAGAGAGTCGCTATTTGTCTTGAGTATCGGAAACATCAGCTGAAATGGCTACTGTAGGCGTTGAATGGCAGTTGACGTTGGGGCGTTGGTGGCTGCTGGAGTTGCGGTGACAATTGAAGTTTGTGGCACTCCAACGTGAGTGTTACAAACTCTTGGAGTGATTCCAGCTTCATGGGCGGACGTTTGTGTAGGCTTCATCTAATTTCACTGTAAAATCTCGTTGCTGCAGAGCCGGCAGACTTGAGATCGTAGTAGCAAACATGGACTCACCAAACCACGGCGCAGTTCGCACAAGCGCGAGGCATGGTGACAGTCACTTTTTCAGATCACTTCACTCAATTAACAACTTTACGGGCGGCCTATGCGTTTATTTATGTGTACCGCCACAGCGGGGTGTGAGGGCTGTTTACGTGATCATTTTTCTAATAAGAGTAAAACAAGTACCATCCCTGAAAGGAACAGAGCTTTCGAATGACACAAACGATCCTGTATGAGGGATAGTTTTCTTGCAATAGCCTGCAACGCGAGTGCCAAAAAAGCAGGTAATTCGGTACTTCAGTACAAAGTGAGTAGTAGCTGAGGAGGGAGGAGGAGCTGAGATTTGTGTCAGTAGGTTCGCCGCCGGTGTCTGGAGCAGTCATACGATCGTAGTTTCCTGCACACTTGTCTCCTCTCTCCCCACATTACGTGCTGAAATTGACACGAGTTATGTCGAGCGCCGCCACATAGTCCAGCTTTTTTAACGCGACTTCGCTCACTTAAAAAAACAATTCACTCACTTTACAACACTTCACTCACTTTAAAAACACTTCAATCACTTCAACCGAAAACAAATATGCTGAAATACGCAGACATAGGTTATCAGGGGTGATAGCCTAACCGAAAACAAAAATGTTGAGATACGCAGAATTAGGCTTCCAGGGGCGATAGCCTAACCAAAAGTTTTTTTTTTAAATTGAAATACGCAATAGGCTACCAGCGTTGAATAGCCTAACCGAATATAATAAAATTGAAATTCGCAGAAATAGGCTACCAGGTGTGATAACCTAACCTTAAACAAATATATGTATAACAGAATATGTAACTAAATATACAATTCACCAAATAGAGATTATAAAAATAAAGTGTGACTTCACACAAGGGGTTTAATTACTGTGTCAACAGATGACCCTGGTGTCACTGTACCCTAGTAAAGCAGTAGCCTACTCTTTTTAGATAAAAAAGTGTATCAGTCAAAGGTTACAAGATCGTGCAAGCAACAACTAAAATTACAAATATATATAGCTACAGTAGGATACTAAATACAATATCTACAAGAGTTAATAATAAAACAGATTGGCTGGCTATAGGCTAGGCTAGGTTTGGGTTAGGTTAAAAGCTTGGCAGGATGGGTTAGGCTAGGTTAGTTTGTACAAATACCACCCTTAGCTTAAAGTAAAATCAGTCTGAGGGAAAAAAGTCAAGAATATATCTAGGGGGAAAAGATAAATGAAGGCAGTTAAATTTGGAACAAAATTTGCTGGAATTTAATATGTTAATCCCCCAAAAAGGTTTGTTTACAAAATGGTGTCGGCGTTAGTACCGTAGGCGGTTAGTTAGTAAACAATATTGTTTATTAGCAAATTAATATGCAAAGCTTTACTTACATACAAGGCAGTTAAATAGATACTTACTACAGTAGGTAATGGGTAAAATTAGGGGCTACGATTTATATAAAATAGTAATAAGAGAGCGTTTGTTTACAAAGCAAAACAAAACAATAGATGGCGCTAGTGGCGCCCTGTCCGAGCAGGAGTCTTGTGATAAACACAAAGTTTATCAGTCAATACACAGCGAAATATCGTGCAGTGTTACTTACTAAGCTACAGGATGGTTAAACGTGCTCTTAACCACCTTTCATGCACAAGAATGAAGAGGATGAGTAGTTAATACTCAAATTATGATCGATATCGTGAGAGCGTTGACAGAGCGTCTGCAGCGTCTGGCGGTGATGCAGCGTCTGGCGGTGACAGAGTGACACTGAGTGACAGAGAACCAAATTCCAGGGACATTGGGGTAACAATGCCAGGACACACAAAGTTTAAAAGCAATCTAGGTCATAGTATGAAGATAAAATTGATTGAGTAGAAGAAAGTGAGAACACTTGCTAATTCTTGGGTTGGAGAGCTGGACAGAACAAGAGTGGGACTGTGTTGAAAGGTGGGTGCCTCGCACTCGCCGCTAGGGAGGGGGTATGTAATGAGAGAGCTCTGAAAAACACTGATTGTTTTAAAAGTGATAGAAGAGTGAAAGAGGTGCAACATAACGGTGTGTAGAAAGAGGAACTGAGTTGATGAGGCGAAATGATTTTGAATCTACTCTCTCGAGAAGCGCGATATGAATGAAACCTTCGCACACATGCGAATCATACTCCATAAATGGGCGCACTGCACCCCTATACAAAGCAAGAAGCTGTGTGGGGGTTAAGAACGCATGGAGACGGTTGAGCACACCTAACTTCTGGGAAACTCTTTTTGCAAGAGGTGTAATATGATCTTTCCAAGAAAGGTTGGATGAAAAAGATTCACCTAGAATATATAAAGAAAATTTAGCACTCGTTTCTGTGTTGTTGAAGATTAACTGATTGTCTTGTGAATGATTGCAACGGGTAGATAGAAAGAGAAATTGGGTCTTGGAGGCATCGAAAGTAACAGGGTTTTCTCTGCCCTAATAAAACATAATTGATAGATCAGAAGATAGGAGTGTAATAAATTAGTTCTAAATTAGGCTTACATTCGTTAGAGAAACGCAGAGTTAGAGATGACATGATAGAGGTATTCAAGTGGGTTAGTGGAATTAATAAAGGAGACATGAAAAAAGTACTAAAGCTCAGTGATACCGAAATAACTCGTACAAATGATTTCAAATTAGATAAATTTCGTTTCAGAAAAGATATAGGCAAATATTGGTTTGGTAACAGAGTTGTAGATGGGTGTAATAGGCTACCAAGTGATATAGTGGGATCAAGAACGATAGGGAGCTTTAAGATAAAATTAGATAGGCATATGGACGAGATGGGTTGGGTGTGAGGGGGATCTACCAGGTGTGGGCCAATCGGCGCTCAGCAGACCCCCGTAAGCTTGTGTTAATCCCTGAACATTTTGGTGGGGTCAGTACTCAAGGTATTAGTGAGATGGGTCTATAATTGGGCCTTGTAATTGGGGTTGGGTGTGACAGGGATCTGCCTTGTATGGGCCGATCGGCTTTTTGCAGACTCACATTTTCTTATGTTCTTATGTTCTTATGTTATGGCCTGGACACGACACGTGAGTTTTGGAGTGGTTGCATGCTGGATTGTAGCGGAAAACTAACTGAATTGTGTAAGGTAGAGTCATCAGAATATGAGTGGATATGACTAGAGGTACAGTTGATATCATTAATGAATATTAGAAAGACAACTGAAGACAGGACAAAACCCTAAGGACCACCGTAGTTGACAGGTTGAGGAACATAAGAAAATGGGAGTCTGCAAAAAGCCGATCGGTCCATACAAGGCAGACCCCTGTCACACCCAACCCCAATTACAAGGCCCAATTATAGGCCCAACTCACTAATACCTTGAGTATTGCCCCCACCAAAATAGTCAGGGATTAACACAAGATTACGGGGGTCACCTGAGCGCCGATTGGCCCACACCTGATAGATCCCCCTCACACCCAACCCATCTCGTCCATATGCCTATAGTCCTACAATTCTTAACAGACAGTTATGGCGGTGTCGGCTCTGCGTACACTGGTGCCGCCTGTCCACTTGACCCTTTCCGTACAACAACCTTTCCAAATTACTCTCGCTACCTCCCCCCGTTCGAGGTCAATGTAGGGAGATCGGCTCTCTCTCTATATACTGTATGTGTAAGACTGTGTAGCCCACATGAATGCATAGATTAGTATTGCTATAATAAATTATATTACTCTTTATCTCTCTCTCACTCACCCTACACACCTCACCCCCCACCCCACACACACCACACCACTCCCCCCCCACCCCACCACACACACCACACCACTCCCTCCCATCCCACACACACCACACCACTCTACCCCTCTCCCCCCAACCCTCTCTCTCTCTCTCTCTCTCTCTCTCTTTCCCCCCTCGCTCTCGCGCTCTCTCTTTCTCTCTCTCATATATATATACAGTACCAACGACCTTGTAGCGTCCATCCTTTCTTCTCAACCCGGAATGACACTTAAAGGGGACGTAACAGCAGCGATTAACACCTGGAAGGGAAGTACAGGAGTAGAGGAGGAGCCTCAGGGTACCTCCAGGAGCAAGCAGAAAGCGTGGGATACCATCTCGGCGAAGAAAACTCAAGAAAATCTCCTAACCAATGCAGACCAGGTTGCAAAAGCACGCCTCCAGGTAGTCGCCCGTTCGGAGAGTGGCTTGTGGTTACACGCCATCCCCATTCCACCTCTTGGAACTCACTTGGATGCTGAAGCGCTCCAGGTTGCCATCGCGCTCAGAGTGGGCCCACACACTTGCAAGTGTGGTGGGGGGATGGATGCTCAAGGTCACCATGCCTTGTCATGTAATTACAACGCAGGCCGCCTGCCAAGACACTCTGCACTAAATGATGTCATAAAACGGGCTCTGCAGAGTGCTAACCGTGCATCAATCCTCGAATCACGTGGACTTCACAGAGAAGACGGCAAACGGCCAGATGGGATGACCACTTTCCCTTACAAGAATGGCCGGTGACTCGTGTGGGATGCCACATGTGTTGACACTTTCTCCACAACCAACATCGCCAGAAACGCCGACGAAGCAGGTGAAGCCGCCCGGATAGCAGAAAATAAAAAGCGAGAAAAATATCAAGCCATCGCCAGAAATCATCAGTTCGAGCCCCTGGCATTCGAAACTTCAGGAGTCTTCGGCCCTACCACCCTTAAGATGGTGAATGAAATAGGCCGTAAAATCAGAGAAGTTTCAGGAGATCCCCGGGAAACCCTCTGGCTCAAGCAAGGACTAGGGATGGCTATCCTCCGGGACAATGCCACCAGCGTCATGAGTACAGTTCGACAGGACTGGGTCATGCCACTGTGTGAGGCCCGGGCAGGAGTGGTGTATCCGTAGTCTTTCCACAGTAGGGTAAAACAAAACATAAACTTTATTTGTATGTAACATGTGTGATGCACATAAATAAAAGGGGATGTGTCGGATGGTTGAAAGCCACAGTTGCTCGTGCGTTTGGGGCTAGCAACACGTATTATGAAAAACATGTATCCTCCTTCATTCACTGTCCCCCCCCTTCACTCACTCAACCCCACAATTTGCCGGAGGATAACAGGTTTTTCACAATACGTAGACGGAGGTCTTTTTAAAAAGTATATATATTGAAGGTATTGAGCTTCCACTGTGGATGGTGGCAAAGTCAGGAATGAACTGTGACGAATGTATTTAGTTTACACATGAAAGTACTAATTTCGTGCGCCTGGCAGCGCGCCATCCCGTGATGTGCGTTTATATTAGTTTAAATGGTCAATCTGTGAATGAGTGTGTAGTTCACCTAATTTGACAACGTCGCAGTAGCTACTCTGCCAGGTTGAGTACATTGTCTGTTGTATTTACTAATAACAAGCGAATTAATTATGAAAACAATAAAGCTTTTTTGTACATGCAGAAATAGCCTGAGCATTTCAAACCGACTTAAGGTACTTAATACCGAAAATAATATATTTTCGTTGTTAGGGGTTATACATGTAGCACCAATGTAAAATTAGTAACTACTGGTAATACTGCTTGTTTAGATCTGCTGGACTATATCTAATTTTATCTTAAAGCTCCCTATCGTTCTTGACCCCACTATATCACTTGGTAGCCTATTCCACCCATCTACAACTCTGTTACCAAACTAATATTTGCCTATATCTTTTCTGAAACGAAATGTATCTAATTTGAAACCATTTGTACGAGTTCTTCCGCTATCACTGAGCTTTAGTACATTTGTTATGTCCCCTTTATTAATCCCACTAACCCACTTGAACACCTCTATCATATCCCCTCTAACTCTGCATCTCTCTAACGAATGTAAGCCTAATTTCTTCAACCTTTCTTCATACGGAAAATCTATATAATATTTACGGTTGTCCGTCGGTCTGTTCTTTATAGGCGGCCGCAGTTTTGGACCTGGGGAGCTGAAACCGAAAAGGGCCGTTTGGGGCAGAAGGAGGCCTCCGATCGAAATGTTGTATGGAACAACATTTGTTCGCAGCCCCCCAAAATGGGGGTATAGATGAGGTCAGATCCAAAATCGGAGGTCATTTAGCGGCCGAAATCAAGGTCGCCGTTTAATGAGGCACAGGGAGGTCAAGGCCGGTGATTATGGTAGTATTGATGATGGTGATTATGATAGTAGTAGTGGTGGTAGTAGTGATGGTGATTATGGTGATTACCCGGGCAACGCCGGGTACCCCTGCTAGTTTCTAATATTATGGATATTTTTTGTCATTCTACGTTGTACTCTCTCCAATGAATCTATGTCCATTCTGTAATAAGGAGCATAATCCATTATGGGGTCTCACTAATGACAAGTAAAGTTTTAAGATAACATCAGCAGTTCTGTCACACTCCTAGATATGAACCCGAGAATCCAGTTTGCCTTGTTACGAACGCTTATACATTGTTTTCTAGGCTTCAAATCATTGCTAACAAACACACCTAGATCTTTCTCACAGTCTGAGTTTTCTATTTCCATATTAGATAGTTTATATTTAATATTTGTATGCATCTTCCCTATCTTTAATACGTTGCATTTGTCAATGTTAAACTTCATCTGCCAATTTACTGACCATTCGTGTAAGGTATCTAGATCCCTTTGCAGACACTCTATATCTCTATTTGAATCAATTTATCTCCCCATTTTGGTATCGTCTGCAAATGTACTTATCCTACTAGTTATACCTAAATCAAGGTAATTTATGTATATAATAAACAACAGATGACCTAATACAGATCCCTGGGGGACACCACTTTTGACTGCTCCCCATTCTGATTTTTTTTTTTTTTTTTTTTTTTTCTATATTCCAACTCTCGGGCATAGGCTGAGAGCCTTAACATTCACAGCTTTACAATGAACAGTGAAGCCCGTGAGGTCTTGTTCCAGTCTAGGGAGTGAGACATGTGAAGCACGTAGAGTACAACGAGCACCTGCCATCTTGCCTTCACATGAGGCACGGTGCTCACTCATGGCCCGAAACGACCCCATCTCTGAAGCCATCTCGTTCCCGTGCTTCACTGTCTCAGCCCCTACACTCGGACTCTCACACTTACACACACACAACTTGGTACCATTTATGCTGACTCTCTGCTTCCTACCAATTAGCCATGACCTAATCCATCCTAACAACGCCCCACTTATTCCATGTGCCTCAACCTTTCTCATCAATCTCTCATGAGGGACTCTGTCGAAAGCTTTACTGAAATCTAAATAATTATATAATATCATATGACTTGTCATTATCTACTGCTTCATATACCTCTGAGAAAAAACTAAGCAAATTAGTAAGGCAAGACCGTCCCTGAGTGAATCCATGCTGAGAAGAATTGATTAAGTTAAATGTTTCTAAGTGGTTTCTCATTTTCCTAGCAATAATTGACTCTAGTAGCTTTCCTATGAGTGAAGTGAGACTAATGGGATGCTATTGATTTATCACTTTTGTTTGAAGATCGGAACTACATTTGCAAGCTTCCAAGCTTCTGGAACTATACCTGTTTCTAATGACTTGTTAAATAGAAATGTTAATGGGTAACTTAACTCATCACTGCATTCTTTTAATACTCCTAGCATATACCTCATCAGGACCAGGCGATTTATGAGGTTTCAGTCTGTCAATTTCCTTAAGCACATAATTTCTACTTATAGTAACCGTACTTAACCTATTTTCTATACTATCGCTATATACCTTACGGACTTCTGGAAACTGTGCCAAATTTTCATTAGTGAAAACGGAAAGAAATTGACTATTTAATTTACTGCACATTTCTAAATCATTTTCTGTCATTTCTCCTATCGAAGTTTTAAGGGGACCAATTACATCTCTAACCTTGGATTTATATAGTTGGTAAAAAGCTTTAGGATTATTTTTTGAGTCATTTGCAACCTTAATTTCATAATTTCTGTTTTCTTTCCTAATATCCTTTTTACCTGTCGTGATAGATTCTGATAGTAATCAAGTAGGTGAATTTCGCCTTTCTTAATTAACGATGGCCGTCCATAACTGTAGCTATGAAATGGTTTGAAAGGAGATTAAAGACAAAGGCACAGATAGAGGGATAGAAACCGAAGGAGTGTAGTTTGGATATTCGAGATTTGTGCCAGACTATATTTCTACCGCAATAGATGAAAGTACTCAACGAGAGAGAGAGAGAGAGAGAGAGAGAGAGAGAGAGAGAGAGAGAGAGAGAGAGAGAGAGAGAGAGAGAGAGAGAGAGAGAGAGTCATCATGGGAGCCACAAGACTCCTTTCAATGTTCTCTTGTCCCGTTCCTCCTTTTATTGCCAGCATTAGAGTTGAACCGGAAGAGCGTGGGTCCTCTCCTCCATCAATGCAAATTTTAAGTCGTATTATCTGCAAACTGTCATCGGAATCACTGGTTAAAGGCGGACACACATGAGCGCTTTTTCAGCCATTTGTTATTTGTATTATTCATGGCAACTTTGGGGGTTTTATGCGCTGAAGGTAGAGGGTTTTACGCGCTGAAAGTAGAGGGTTTTATGCGCTGAAGGTAGAGGGCTTTATGCGCTGAAGGTAAAGGGTTTTATGCGCTGAAGGTAGAGGGCTTTATGCGCTGAAGGTAGAGGGTTTATGCACTGAAGGTAGAGGGTTTTATGCACTGAAGGTAGAGGGTTTTATGCGCTGAAGGTAGAGGGCTTTATGCGCTGAAGGTAGAGGGTTTTATGCGCTGAAGGTAGAGGGTTTTATGCACTGAAGGTAGAGGGTTTTATGCGCTGAAGGTAGAGGGTTTTATGCGCTGAAGGTAGAGGGTTTTATGCGCTGAAGGTTTTTTTTTTTTTTTTTTTTTTTTTTTTTTTTTCTATGTGATTGAGGGAGGCAAAAGGAATAACTGCCTATAGCGAGTGCCTCCCCCATAGTTGAAAGAGTGACAGGGCCAAAATCAAGGGACGTTCGAGCCAAAATGCCTGGACACACGGAGTTTGAAGCAATTTAAGTCATAGGAAGAGGGAAAGACTGATTCTGGGAGAGAGTTCCAGAGCTCAGATGTTGAGTAGAAGAAAGTTTGAGAGTAACGTTTCACGTTTTCACGGTAGAGGGTTTTATGCGCTGAAGGTAGAGGGTTTTATGCGCTGAAGGTAGAGGGTTTTATGCGCTGAAGGTAGAAGGTTTTATGCGCTGAAGGTAGAGGGTTTTATGCGCTGAAGGTAGAGGGTTTTTACCTGGATGAGTCTTACAAAACATAAATGAAGCAGCTGTAAAACCAGACTTGCATATAAAGACAACTTTAACATGCGTTGTGTGATTCCGTTATAACCCACAGGAGTTTTCCAGGAGAGTGTATGTGGAGGATATTTGTGATTTAAATGACTATAAGATACGTTCGTGTTTCTCCAGGAGAATATATAATTAGGTTTGTGTATATGAATGAACGTTGATATATCAAAAACTAAAAGTATGTTGATAAACAGAAGCACAATAGCCAAGCCGACGTCGGTTTCGTCCAGAGTAAAGGGAAATGTGTATTGTCCTACGTCTGTACAAATTAATTGAATAAAAACAACGAAAAAGTTTGTTCTAGGAATTAAGCCTGAATGAAATAGCTTGTCTACCATATCATATCAGTTTGTTCTAGGAATTAAGCCTGAATGAAATAGCTTGTCAACCATATCATATCAGTTTGTTCTAGGAATTAAGCCTGAATGAAATAGCTAGTCTACCATATCATATCAGTTTGTTCTAGGAATTAAGCCTGAATGAAATAGCTAGTCTACCATATCATATCAGTTTGTTCTAGGAATTAAGCCTGAATGAAATAGCTAGTCTACCATATCATATCAGTTTGTTAAAGGTTAACTTAAGACGTAGTTAGCTGTTGGAGGTATGTATCCTTAATATTTACTACATAACCTGGTAAAACTCACAATATCATTTGGATATGTATCACGGAACCTTATTATGACTGGTCCACACGTTCTGTGTTACAGGATTAGCAGAAAACGACACTGGAGAGTTTTAGTGTTTATGGTTATGTGACTGAAATGACTGTTTATTACAGGGTTTCAGATTTGAGTCATTAAATCACATATATACAGTTTCAAATTGATCTGCCATAGTACTCAACCGAATACGCCGAACTGTGCGTATTCGTCAGTTATTAGAGTTTTGGAGTCTCATAAGTTCTCTCTTTCTCATTCACACTCACTCTCAATCTCTCTCTCTCTCTCTCTCATTATGAGACTTGATTAAAACACTACTGATTGTTGGTAAAGTGCTGACCCAAGGCTTCCTATGAGTGATAACTATTAAAACACTACTGATTGTTGGTAAAGTGCTGGCCCAAGGCTTCCTATGAGTGATAACTATTAAAACACTGATTGTTGGTAAAGTGCTGACCCAAGGCTTCCTATGAGTGATAACTATTAAAACACTACTGATTGTTGGTAAAGTGCTGACCCAAGGCTTCCTATGAGTGATAACTATTAAAACACTACTGATTGTTGGTAAAGTGCTGACCCAAGGCTTCCTATGAGTGATAACTATTAAAACACTACTGATTGTTGGTAAAGTGCTGACCCAAGGCTTCCTATGAGTGATAACTATTAAAACACTACTGATTGTTGGTAAAGTGCTGACCCAAGGCTTCCTATGAGTGATAACTATTAAAACACTACTGATTGTTGGTAAAGTGCTGACCCAAGGCTTCCTATGAGTGATAACTATTAAAACACTACTGATTGTTGGTAAAGTGCTGACCCAAGGCTTCCTATGAGTGATAACTATTAAAACACTACTGATTGTTGGTAAAGTGCTGACCAAGGCTTCCTATGAGTGATAACTATTAAAACACTACTGATTGTTGGTAAAGTGCTGGCCCAAGGCTTCCTATGAGTGATAACTATTAAAACACTACTGATTGTTGGTAAAGTGCTGACCCAAGGCTTCCTATGAGTGATAACTATTAAAACACTACTGATTGTTGGTAAAGTGCTGACCCAAGGCTTCCTATGAGTGATAACTATTAAAACACTACTGATTGTTGGTAAAGTGCTGACCCAAGGCTTCCTATGAGTGATAACTATTAAAACACTACTGATTGTTGGTAAAGTGCTGACCCAAGGCTTCCTATGAGTGATAACTATTAAAACACTACTGATTGTTGGTAAAGTGCTGACCCAAGGCTTCCTATGAGTGATAACTATTAAAACACTACTGATTGTTGGTAAAGTGCTGACCCAAGGCTTCCTATGAGTGATAACTATTAAAACACTACTGATTGTTGGTAAAGTGCTGGCCCAAGGCTTCCTATGAGTGATAACTATTAAAACACTACTGATTGTTGGTAAAGTGCTGGCCCAAGGCTTCCTATGAGTGATAACTATTAAAACACTACTGATTGTTGGTAAAGTGCTGACCCAAGGCTTCCTATGAGTGATAACTATTAAAACACTACTGATGTTGGTAAAGTGCTGGCCCAAGGCTTCCTATGAGTGATAACTATTAAAAACACTACTGATTGTTGGTAAAGTGCTGGCCCAAGGCTTACTATGAGTGATAACTATTAAAACACTACTGATTGTTGGTAAAGTGCCTGTCCAAGGCTTCCTATGAGTGATAACTATTAAAACACTACTGATTGTTGGTAAAGTGCTGGCCCAAGGCTTCCTATGAGTGATAACTATTAAAACACTACTGATTGTTGGTAAAGTGCTGGCCCAAGGCTTCCTATGAGTGATAACTATTAAAACTACTGATTGTTGGTAAAGTGCTGGCCCAAGGCTTCCTATGAGTGATAACTATTAAAACACTACTGATTGTTGGTAAAGTGCTGACCCAAGGCTTCCTATGAGTGATAAACTATTAAAACACTACTGATTGTTGGTAAAGTGCTGGCCCAAGGCTTCCTATGAGTGATAACTATTAAAACACTACTGATTGTTGGTAAAGTGCTGACCCAAGGCTTCCTATGAGTGATAACTATTAAAACACTACTGATTGTTGGTAAAGTGCTGACCCAAGGCTTCCTATGAGTGATAACTATTAAAACACTACTGATTGTTGGTAAAGTGCTGACCCAAGGCTTCCTATGAGTGATAACTATTAAAACACTACTGATTGTTGGTAAAGTGCTGACCCAAGGCTTCCTATGAGTGATAACTATTAAAACACTACTGATTGTTGGTAAAGTGCTGACCCAAGGCTTCCTATGAGTGATAACTATTAAAACACTACTGATTGTTGGTAAAGTGCTGACCCAAGGCTTCCTATGAGTGATAACTATTAAAACACTACTGATTGTTGGTAAAGTGCTGGCCCAAGGCTTCCTATGAGTGATAACTATTAAAACACTACTGATTGTTGGTAAAGTGCTGACCCAAGGCTTCCTATGAGTGATAACTATTAAAACACTACTGATTGTTGGTAAAGTGCTGACCCAAGGCTTCCTATGAGTGATAACTATTAAAAACACTACTGATTGTTGGTAAAGTGCTGGCCAAGGCTTCCTATGAGTGATAACTATTAAAACAACTGATTGTTGGTAAAGTGCTGGCCCAAGGCTTCCTATGAGTGATAACTATTTAAAACACTACTGATTGTTGGTAAAGTGCTGACCCAAGGCTTCCTATGAGTGATAACTATTAAAACACTACTGATTGTTGGTAAAGTGCTGGCCCAAGGCTTCCTATGAGTGATAACTATTAAAACACTACTGATTGTTGGTAAAGTGCTGGCCCAAGGCTTCCTATGAGTGATAACTATTAAAACACTACTGATTGTTGGTAAAGTGCTGACCCAAGGCTTCCTATGAGTGATAACTATTAAAACACTACTGATTGTTGGTAAAGTGCTGACCCAAGGCTTCCTATGAGTGATAACTATTAAAACACTACTGATTGTTGGTAAAGTGCTGACCCAAGGCTTCCTATGAGTGATAACTATTAAAACACTACTGATGTTGGTAAAGTGCTGACCCAAGGCTTCCTATGAGTGATAACTATTAAAACACTACTGATTGTTGGTAAAGTGCTGACCCAAGGCTTCCTATGAGTGATAACTATTAAAACGCTACTGATTGTTGGTAAAGTGCTGACCCAAGGCTTCCTATGAGTGATAACTATTAAAACACTACTGATTGTTGGTAAAGTGCTGGCCCAAGGCTTCCTATGAGTGATAACTATTAAAACACTACTGATTGTTGGTAAAGTGCTGGCCCAAGGCTTCCTATGAGTGATAACTATTAAAACACTACTGATTGTTGGTAAAGTGCTGACCCAAGGCTTCCTATGAGTGATAACTATTAAAACACTACTGATTGTTGGTAAAGTGCTGACCCAAGGCTTCCTATGAGTGATAACTATTAAAACACTACTGATTGTTGGTAAAGTGCTGGCCCAAGGCTTCCTATGAGTGATAACTATTAAAACACTACTGATTGTTGGTAAAGTGCTGACCCAAGGCTTCCTATGAGTGATAACTATTAAAACACTACTGATTGTTGGTAAAGTGCTGGCCCAAGGCTTCCTATGAGTGATAACTATTAAAACACTACTGATTGTTGGTAAAGTGCTGGCCCAAGGCTTCCTATGAGTGATAACTATTAAAACACTACTGATTGTTGGTAAAGTGCTGGCCCAAGGCTTCCTATGAGTGATAACTATTAAAACACTACTGATTGTTGGTAAAGTGCTGACCCAAGGCTTCCTATGAGTGATAACTATTAAAACACTACTGATTGTTGGTAAAGTGCTGGCCCAAGGCTTACTATGAGTGATAACTATTAAAACACTACTGATTGTTGGTAAAGTGCTGGCCCAAGGCTTCCTATGAGTGATAACTATTAAAACACTACTGATTGTTGGTAAAGTGCTGACCCAAGGCTTCCTATGAGTGATAACTATTAAAACACTACTGATTGTTGGTAAAGTGCTGACCCAAGGCTTCCTATGAGTGATAACTATTGGGGGCTTAAGAAGACTCAGTCTTTGTGTTTGTGCAAGTTGCTCAAACGCATGTATTTAAAACAAATATATGTACATCACCATATACAGCTGAACGGTTTACTTAATAAGAAATAACTTTAGTATATTTCATATTTTGTTCACCAACCAACATTACTTGGGCGGGTGCCCAACCCCGAAAGGGGTTGAAATAGGGGAGCTATCCCCCCGCCAAAGGTGGCTTTCTAGGGCCTTTCCTAGCTGATGCGGAGAAGATTGGGTTCTAGTCATGTGGTGATGGGCTGGTCTATCAGAGTGGAGTTGAGCGATCTCTGCCATACCCATAGCTTACTCTGACTGTTCCTTTTACTTATATATTTTCTAGATCTCAAGTGACGGCGTCTCTTCCGTGGATTGACCTCCCAATCTGCCAACCTAGACATATTGGAAGCCAAAGCATCACATTTTCCCTTTGCCCCTCAACTTTCTCTTCTAATTGCTGAGAGGCATAGGGCCCTGGGTGGAGCTTTGGTTTCCCGGACGTTTCCGCACCCTCCTCAGCTCCCCGCCATGGAGTGGCTTTGGTCACCCAGGCTTTATTGTGGTAGGCAGGGAGGGTTCTGTGGGGGCGCTCGGTTATGGCCTTGGCCTTGCTCGGGGCCTTGGGGCTGTTTGGCCAGGCAGCCTGAGGAACAACAACAACAACAACTTCTAAACTCAATTAATGAAATCAACAAATACATGTGGCACTCCAAGGACTCGACCCTAAGATATTCACATCGAAATTCCGCGCATTTATGCATTACGCTATCAAGACAGTTAAATAATTATGCATAAGCCTACGATTAATTGTGCAGTTTCGAATCTTGCATATTAATCTGAGCGTGTACATACATTCCAACTGTGCTATGGTAGCCTAACGTATAGACGAATGGAAGGAGTAATTAATGGGGCACTTAACCCTCGGGAAGGCCTCGATATAAATTGCTCCTGAACCCAGAATTATTATTTTATTTTTTCACCAACCAACTTTACTTCTAAACTCAATTAGTTAAATCAACAAATACATGTGGCACTCCAAGGACTCGAACCTAGGATACTCACACCGAAATTCCGCATATTTATGCATTACGCTATCAATTATTATGTTCCTTCCAACAACCAACTATACTCCTAAAATCGATTAATGAAACAGTTAAAGGATATGCACAAGGCTACGATTTGTTATGCAGTTTCAGATCCTGCATATTAATCTGAGCATGCAGTGTACATACATTCGAACTGGGCTATGGTAGCCTAATATATAGACGAATGGAAGGAGTAATTAATGGAGCACTTAACCCTCGGGAAGGCCTCGCTATTAATTGCTCCTGAACCAGAATAAATTCATATTTTTTTTCATCAACCTACTTTACTTCTAAACTCAATTAATTAAATCAACACATACATGTGGCACTCCAAGGACTCGAACCTAGGATACTCACACCGAAATTCCGCGCATTTAAGACAAAAAATGCTCATTACTAGCTGGCAGAGTAGATATTGAATTTCACAAACATATAATACTGCTTAGAGGAATTTTTACAGTCGAAAGAAGACCGGCTGAAGTCAAGAGATAAAATATAAGTCCTCTATTTAGCAAAGCCAGGGAATGTGAGCCTATGAAAGGGCTATTCCATCACAGGAGGGCCGGGTGGCGCTATCTGTGACCATCTTAATTCCTCTTGAGGGTCGCTGCTGGTCTAGATAATTGAAAAGGAATCCCTCCCCTGCAGTCCTGAGACTCGCCACCAGATTTATACTATATTATTAAGCAGCCTATGCTCTATGTTTATGACTAGCCGATCGTCTCATATTAATCGTAATTGTTTGTGAACCCAGAGGTTTTGCAAACGGAGGCTTTTTTTATTAAACACTTCAAAACGAAATGTGAGAATCGGAGAGGAATAGAGAGAGAGAGAGAGAGAGAGAGAGAGAGAGAGAGAGAGAGAGAGAGAGAGAGAGAGAGAGAGAGAGAGAGAGAGAGAGAGAGAGATCCAAGGAACAGTTGGATAAAAATGTATAGCGCAAAATGTATGACATACATTCCCTTTTCCATTTACAAAATGGTGTGATCCCTGACATCAATCTCAGAATTCAACCATAAATTTAATTAACCCTTTCTGTACCGGCGACGTCCTTTTCACTTTATTTTGGTTAATATTAGACGATTATATTCAGCTTAGGAAGGCTGTAAACCAATAATAAAGGCTACATACTCTCTCAATTCTATTTTTTGCTACCATACATCTTTCTTAAGCTACATAAAATCGTCTAAATCTAGCTGAAATAAAATATAATAGACGTCACGGGTACAGGAGGGGTTAACAATTAAAAAGTATGTTCATGGGTAGTTACTGAAAAACTTAGATGACTGAATTAATCATAACATCACCTCCTGCCTTTCACTCGCCAAAGGTCATATATTTATATTAAACCGTGGCAGTGGGAGAATATTCGGATACCATATGCTGTAAAAGTAAAACTATGAACCAATAAATGGAAAACTCTCGCACATATTCATTAAGAGAATGCGTACCACTCACCTCTAGTTATACAGTATGTAGATCTCAGGCGTGGACACATACTTTATGTTGAAGTATATGTTTTTATTAAAGTAATTATCCCAAGTAACCGAAGCTAACCTATCACAGTATCTACTACATTATGCTTACACATCCTTGGCCATTCTAACTTATGCTAAGTAATCATATCGTAATGTAACCATTGATATTCTAACCTATCTTACTGCCTCAATATACAGTAGATATTGAATAAACACAGTATACTTAAAAGAAATAACATACATACATCACACACTAAGAAAATGTAAAACATCTAGTGACCCCGTCTTGAATCCTGGCTTAAGCTTGGTTCACACATTCAGGAGTATGAGCCCGAGTTACCACGAGTGTAAACTTGGTGTAAACTTGGGGTAACTCGGGCAAAAGTGAGTCCAAGTGAGCAAAATCCGACGAGTAACCACGAGAACGTGGTGACTCGAGGTCCACTACGAGTCACAATGAGTCACCACGAATACAAAACGGTGTGTTGAAATGGATAGAAAATTGGCTCAGCAACAGAAAGCAAAGGGTAGTCATAAACGGTAAGGCATCTAAATGGACCAATGTAAGTAGCGGGGTACCCCAGGGATCGGTACTAGGACCAATTCTCTTTCTAATTTACATCAACGACATAGATGAGGGTCTCACCTGCACAATCTCAAAATTTGCTGACGATACAAAAATTGCAAATAGCGTACTCTCAAAAGAACAAGTTGACGATATGCAACACAATCTAGATAAATTGTCATGTTGGGCCCAAATTTGGCAAATGAGTTTCAATGCGGATAAATGTAAAGTACTACATGTCGGATACCTAAATGAGAAAGCAAACTATTCGATGAATGGCACTCAGCTTAAGAATGTAAACAGAGAAACTGATCTGGGAGTAACAATATCGAGTAACCTAAAACCGAGTCAACAATGTTCAGAAGTTGTTAAGAAGGCAAACAAAATAATTGGCTTTATAGGCAGGTCATTTGAGCATAAATCCAAAGAAGTTATCCTAACCCTTTACAATTCCTTAGTCCGCCCTCTTCTGGAATACTGCGTTCAATCCTGGTGCCCTTATTACCAAAAAGATATAAACAAGCTAGAACGAGTTCAACGTAGAGTTACCAAAATGATACCTAGCCTAAAGAACAAACCATACGAAGAGCGTCTTAGAGAATTAAATCTATTTCCTTTAACCCAGCGCAGATTAAGAGGCGACTTAATTCAAGTGTTCAAAATCATCAAAGGCATCGACAATTTGAACTGTAGTAAGTACTTCACTATCGACCAATCTAATTACACGCGGGGAAACGGTTGCAAAATTATTGGTAAATCTTTTAACTCGCACGAATCTAAGAATTTCTTCTTCAATCGAGTTGTCAACTTGTGGAATGGGCTTCCCCGAGACGTTATAGACTGCAGCACCGTTGATTCATTTAAATTCCGCCTAGACAAATATCTCGCATCAAACCCGCGACTGACTGCGTTTGTAAATGAATAACTTTATCCTCCCCTCAGTTACTAACCCATATGTCCCCTACTAACTTCCTAGTCCTGCCACGTTAGTGGCAGGGCAGTAGTTCCCTTTCCAATGTTCCCTTACCCACTCTAAACCACTGTTTGGACACTTGATCCTCAGTGTTTTGGAGGACAAGCAGCCTAGAAGGGTCACTAGATCTGTTGTTGCTTGATTTCCTTTGTACTCCTTTGTACGAATGTGCCGCGAGTGAACTGCGAGTTGTGGACAATTTTAATTTTAATGGTCATTTTCGGAGCACGAGTAGCTGCGAGTATTTATGAGTTATCACGAGTGCGACACAAGTATTTATGAGTAGTTATGAATTACGACGAGTTGTCACGAGTATGCCCACGAGTGCGTTGAGAGTATGCCGGGAAGACCTCCCATTGTGCCCCTGGCATATATATGCTGTGACCCATGCCCTCCCATGCCACACCTACAGTCATGTCATTTGGTCTCTATATAATTTGTGAATGATTTCCGATATGATGGAATTAAAGAAAATATTTTCCACCAACTCATAATCAGCAAAAATTACACAAATGTCAATTAATTTGTTTTTGTTTAGACACACTTTCAAGGCGAAAATACACCATGCACAAAACAAATAAAAATAAAAGTAAAACAAAGGTAAAATAACAGGCAAATCTTCCAACAGTCAGATTGTCACACCAATAAGATGAACGTCTATCTGGAGAAGTTAAGGGAAAATCTTTAGTTGACTCTTTGTTATTTCTTTTTTATCTATGTGCTGGAAGGTTATTATATTTTTCAATTCCATCGCATTAGAAATGATTCATAGATTACAAAAATACCATTATGACATAGTTACGGTAATGTATAATGGAGATAGATAGATGTATTAGATATATAGATAGACAGAGAGTTGCTAGGTATAAGCAATAGATAAAATACGAACATAAATTAATCAGACATAAGTTTCTGAAAAGACAAAGGAGAAATTTGTATTGACTCTTTTTCATTTTATTATTTGTGTGCTGGAAGGGTATTATATTTTTCAATTCCATCCTATTAGAAATTATTCATAGATTAAATAAAGACATAATAAGACAGAGTTATATTTATGTATAAGGGAGACGGATGCATTAGATAGATAGACAGACAGACAGACATTTGATGCATACATAACATATCGAGACCTGACTGTATAATTATATTTTTTATATTGGAATATTTGTATATAATTATACAGTATATATATATATGTATATTGAGTTTTATGATTTATCATTGTATTATATATATTTATATATTTGCTCATATGTTATTATTTTGATATTTCTTATTTTCTATGATTCATGTATTATTTCTCAAGTTATGTTTTAGTTAGGCATGATCTTTGTCAATCATTATAATATTAAGTTTATGTAATTGCAAGTTGCAGCGAGTGTTCACGAGTCATTTACGAGTAGTTACGAGTCACTACGAGTATTCACGAGTCACTGAGAGTCACTGAGACTTGTATGACTTGCTGTTGAAATTTAGTGCAAGGGTGAAATATTGCCGGACCAGTCCCAAGTCACCACGAGTGTCCGCGAGTTCAACACGAGTCGCCCGAGTCAAAACGAGTCACAAAAAATTCCCCTGAGTCATTACGTGAGTTCCAAAAAGTGCGGACTCGTGCTAACTGGGGCTCACACTAGTAAATGTGTGAAACACTCCAGTGTTTGATGAGTTAGGAGGTACAGAATTCTTTCTCCGTTTTCAGAAAAAGTGACGGGAGCACTAATGGCCCGAGGAGAAGTGGGCAGCCCTTGTTTCGTCACGATTGACGGGGAAAGCACTCAAGGCGTACGATGCTTTACCCCTAGAGTCTTGAATTGACTACGAGGTGTTGAAAGAGGCTGTCCTGAGGGCGTATGAGTTGCAGCCAGAGACCTATAGGCTGAAGTTTAGGGCTGTTCCTAAGAGAAAGGAGAGTACTTTCCAGGAACACGCTAGAGAGCTGTCAGATGCGTTTGAGAATTGGTTAAGGTCGGAGAAGGCAACTACTTTTGATGCAGTGAAGCAATTAGAGTTGTTAGAACAATTTTTCAAATGTACTGGCAGTGACTTGACTCTTAACCTGAAAGAAAAGCAACCTAAAACTCTGCAGGAGGCGGCTCAGTTGGCTGACCTCAGGTTGTCATTGATTCGTGGGTGCGGGTCTGCACAGAGAGCTGAGGCAGGTAACCAGGGGCGTTACCACTCCACCCCCCCGAATTAAGGACACAACTAAATACCCATTTAAGAGTACTGGTGCCAATTTTGATCCCAAGTCGAAACCCTTCCCGTTAAAGAAAGGCCAGGGCCCTTCCTCACCTCAGAGGAAGTCCAAGAGCGAAGTGGAGTGTTTCAAGTGTCATGAGAAGGGGCATATTGCGCGCTCATGTCCGAGCACACCGCCTACAGCAGTGGTGTCACTAGTGAGCAACATCGATGTGTCTTTGAGGTCTTCCGCGTTTGCCCGGGGTAATATGTCGGTTGCGAAGTCACAGTCGGTGCAAAAGCAGCAGGAGGGCTCGTCACCCGTCCGAGATGCTTTTTGTGGTCATAGGGGGCACGGCACTGTGAGGGGGGATGGTGTGGAGCATAGGCTTGAGTTGCTGCGTGATACAGGCGCTTCCCAGACACTTATTAAGAACTTCACTGGTAAGCCTTTTAACGCAGCTCGGGTTGTGCTGGTTCAAGGTATCAATGCTACGCGGTCTTACCCGCTGGTCAGAGTGGAGCTTGAGGTGGACGGTGTGACACGGGAGTTGGATGTGGGTGTTGTGGAGAAATTGCCAGTTGAGGGGGTCGACCTCCTTCTCGGTAACGACTTTGCGGTGCCTACTTCCGAGGTTCCACCCTTAGTCGTTGCCGAGAGGGCGGCCGACAGGAGTAGGGAGGGGCAAGAGGGGCTCGAGAGATCTCAGTCCGCTCAGGTGTCACAGCCTGGTACCCAGAATTCAGATCAGCGGAGGAAGGGTCGGAAGGAGAAAGTCGAGGCTGGTGGTCGGGTTGAGAGTATGGACACAGCGACACTCCTTGATGACTCGGTACTTGTACCAAATTTGAGCTCCGGAGTGGCCCCAGAACCTGTCCCCCCTAGTGACATGGTAGGGCGTGATGGCACTCCGCGACAGAGTAGTTCCCAGGTGCAACTAGAAGATCCTAGTCTTGAGAGTTGTGGGAACGGGGCTATTGAACTCGATGAGGACGGGGAAACATGTCATGTGAACCTATTGAAGGAGTTTGTGAGGCAACCACCTGAGCAGCCTACTGTCCCTGTGTTGATCTGCAGCGGCCAAGGTGGAGAAGGAGAGGGGGGCAGTGAGGCACAGGTGGTGAAAAGTTGGGATTGTCATGTCTCGGCATATCAGTGGGCGGGGAACACGAGTCAGGTGGCTGTGGAAGCGCTTAAGCACCTGCCTGAGCAACAGTGTGTAGCGATCCAGCACCTGCTCGGTTCATACCCCACTGTTTGTGCCGAGCACCCAGGCCCCACAACTCATGCGGTGCACGATGTTCCGCCGGCAGGTCACTTGGGTGTGAGTAAACCGTTGGTCTCGTTGTTTCGGTTGTTCAAGGTGGGCGACGAGGCTTTGGCATGGTTGTCAGGTCAGGGTCGACCCATGGCTGCTAAGGTTGATGATCAGTATCATGCCATTAAGCAGATTGGTGAGGGTAACTATGGACTAGATACACCCGACCGTCGCATAGCCTCCCAATGCTACCCTAGTAAAATGCAACAGCCCTACCATAGACCGACTGTATCTGGTCGTGGCGCTGAAGGCGGTGATGCTGCGCAGGCAGATGTAGTCGCAAGGAATGCGGGGGTGCGCATGTACAGTATCGGCGGGGAAGCATTAGCACTTATGAACTGTGGGAGTGACTGCACAGGTGGGACAGATTGTCCCTCTCATGACCTGGCTGTTTTAGGAACAGAGGTGGAGAAGGAGGGAGACTATAGTTTAGAAACTGCGGTCCCGGCTGGGTTGTGGGAGGGCACTGAGCATGTTGTTCTTCGAGATAAGTTGCAACCTCTTGTTCCTAAGCGTCAAGAGAAGTTGTGTACTAGGCTGTGGCAGTACGTCCGCATGTTTGTTGATTCTACAGGCCTGATGTACGGGGTGGCACCCGACATGGAGGCTGGAGACAGTGCAAGGCTCAAATTGGCTCCCTACCGTATAAATCCTGCTCGACAGCCTGTTGTGAAAGCAGAGCTGGACTACATGTTGGAAAAGGGTCTGAGGGATAAGGGATATCGTGAGTGGTCGTTGCCAGTGACTTTGCAACCTGAGTTGAGTGGTAAGATCCGTGTTTGTGTTGATTGCAAGAGTGTTGGTGCATCATCCCTGACAGACGCCTACACCTTATCCAGAGTTGACGACCCCATAGACCGCATCGGGGCTGCCTCGTTTATCACTAAGGTGGAAATAGTGAAAGGTTATTGGCAGGTCCCGTTGCCGGAAAGAGCGAAGAGAAGTGCCAGTCTTGTGATGGACTGGGCAGTTTATCAGTGTCAGGTGTTGTTTTGCTGCCAGAACACAAGTTGGATGTGTGGCATGTTAAGGGCACTGATAATGTTGTGGCTGATTGTTTGTCACGGGAGGGTATGTTTTAAGGAGCACCCTCGCCGTTCAGTCAGTGTTTGTTTGAGAGTGGAGAAAAATTGGCCCGCCGGCCAATCACGAGCGAGTGGCACAGCCCAAGCGAGGAATGCACACGTACACACTACCACCTCGCTGCCTCCCTTATCTCTTTCTCCTTGCAACTTCACACTACATATGTTATAACTCTATCAATGATATAAAATACTTCCAAGTGTCACAGACAAGAATGAAGACAAACACTGATCTGTCTGTGACAACATGAATACTAAGAAAGAAAGAACATCGTTCTACGATTATTATAGCCCATTTCACTGCCCTGGCGAGCGCTAGCGAGTACGAGTACATTCTAGCAAGCTGGCCAACGTAACAATATAGTATTAAAAAATAAGTTTGTTTAACTTCTTTAATTTTGGATGAGATATTTAAGAAAAAAACAATTATAACACTTTCTCACGAGCCCACGCCTGGAAATGACTCCCAACCAGAGATAAGTCAAGAGACCTCTGGGGTTGTTCCTCATTCTCTTTATTAACTGATAAGTAGTAGGTACTTCAAATATGTCATTATATGTGTTTACTTGTATAAAGCTGGGACCCTCAAATGGAGTATAAGGCTATCCAAAGGCTATAGTCAAAGGTGGTATATCTTGCTGCCTAGTGTATTTTTTATTTATTTTTGTTTTGTCTTCTCTATATTCCAACTACTCCCTCTCGGGCATAGGCTGAGAGCCTGCACACTCAACCGCTAAACATGGTGAAGCCCGTGAGGTCTTGTTCCAGTCTAGGGAATGAGACATGCGAAGCACCCCGGCTCGAAGCAACTCCATCTCTGAAGCTGCTCCGCCTCCGCGCTTCACCGTCTCATTCCCCAGACTCGGACCCTCACTCTC
The DNA here is from genome assembly GCA_032716605.1 of Paralithodes platypus. Lineage (NCBI taxonomy): Eukaryota > Metazoa > Arthropoda > Malacostraca > Decapoda > Lithodidae > Paralithodes > Paralithodes platypus. The sequence continues at coordinate 22,994,852 of CM064539.1, forward strand.
AGAACGCCACCTATTGAGCAATTAACTCACTAGGCATTGGCCCCCTGTAGCATATTTTGAATATGGGAATATTTATACAATGTCAGGGAACAATTATTATTATTATTATTATAGAAGCTGTCTAAGCCTCCCAACAGGGTGCAGATACACCTATAAAAGATGAATCCCCACAAAATACCCGTAAGCACTGGAGAGAGACTAAGACAACTAAGAAAAAGGAAAAGGGCTACAGTAGTTAGAGAGCCAAGAAGAAAAGATCAGTTTGTCAATTAAAACACCATTCTAAAAAGAATAAAAGCAAATCATGATTAAAACAAAAATTTACTGCTGTAATAAAACATTAACTCTGGACTTAAAAGCTGAGATATGGGTTGACTGTACAACCTCGTTTGGCAAATGATTCCAAAAGGGAATCATTGAAGGAATAAAACACCGAGAAAACTGAGATGTAGAAACATTAATTGGAGTCATGGCAAGGTCATTAAGACTCCTCGTAAATCTTGTTGCGCGAATTGGAATAAAAGGTTCTGGTAAAACACTATGCAATGGATGCTGAGTATTGTTAGTATTGTTAAAATTTGTAAATAAAAGACTAAGGGCACCAACCCGACGCCGATGATGAAGATCAAGAGATAGAGCAGGGAGAATAAATGTAATAGAATTAAGAGCTTTATCAAGCAATTTCAAATGACAGTCAGCAGCCGAGTTCCAAACAGGAGAGCAATACTCAAAATGAGGCAAAATAAAAGCATAAAAAGATTTTATGACTGTGGTTTCACAGGCGAATGTTTTATAACACTTGCGAAGTAAACCAATCTTTTGAGCAATAGTAGAAGACAAGGAACGAATATAATGAGGGTATTATTTTATTTTATTTTTTTTGGGGGGGAGCATTTCGGTGTGCTGTGGTAATGCACTGAAGCTAGGTACAGCACAAATTCCATCCCAATAATATCTTCCCATTGACATATTGGAATTAGAACCCGGGTCCATTGGCTTACCAGTCCAGTGGCAAGACCAATGTGCCACACCTCCCCTTCATAAGTAAGTATAATTACATGAATAAAGGTACTTCTATGACATACTATGTTGTGCAATCGAAGTTAGCACTTCGCCAAGAAAATTGAATACAAATTGTAATTAATTTTATTGGTAGGTGTTTGGTGTTGGGAGATAAATTAATTAATTATATTATTTCTATAGGTTCAGGAGCATTTCATAGGGAGGTCAGTCCTTAGATATCTGTGCCCTATACATTGTTGTTTCTTTTTACTTAAATATTACGCTATTCAGTATGCAGTTGGGTCTGAGTACATGATTATATTGACATCCAGTATTCGAAAAATGGATATAAATTGGTAGTCATGTATTTGACTAACTTTCATGGTGGTGTAATAGTTAGAGTGTTTAAAATCTGAATGTGGTGTCCCAGATTTGAATCCCGGGAGGATCACATACTTTCATTAATTTCATAGGGATGTGTTTGGTGTTGGCAGTGAAATTAATTAATCATATTAACTAATATGAAAGCGCATTTATTTTTAAATCCTGTGACTGATCATCAAAGTTAGTCAGTAAGATAGTAGAAACAACTGATAACAGGAAGTACTCAGTTTATCGTTCACTTTGTTGTCGTACTTTCGAATCCGACTGCTCTGTCACGCTCATGAGTCATCTTTATCCCCATGAATCTAAGTATATTGTCCTCACAAGGAAAACAAAAATCCCTAAGACATACGAACACCAACACCGTTTTATGCTCAAGTTTCCTTCAGATTTATTGAGAAGTATTATATTCATTCGTGGCCAACCCCTCGGGGACCAAGCCGTCTGACAATAGATAGATAGATTATAAGTTCTTGTATCAAGAGCAGAAACTGTAGAAAAAGTTAAGAAGGTTGGACGCCACTTTGGAGCTTGGTTGTGAATGATACTGATGTTGGTCATGGATCACTGTGACTGCTGAGGTTCAGGTTATTGTATCCTTATAGTGTGATTGAAAGACGGTTTTCTGGCCGTTTTTCCGCGCAAAATTATGTTTTTTCCTCTATGCTACTAACTAGTAATACTTTTGTTATTATGTTTAACAATGTCAATGGTGACGCCAACAATTGCACACATCTTGTACATATTATATGATTAAGGTTATTATGAACCTCTTGGAGGTTTTAAGATGTTCATCCGATTAAATTGTCTATTTTAAGAATTTTCATTCTATTTAATTCTCAATGTTCAGACTTTTCGTGCTACTTAGGTGTTGATTTTATCCCGGCGAGCGATATGCGAGTCTGAAATTTAGGAGGAACCGGGCTTCGACCCCAGCATTTTTCTACCAAACAATGCACAAATATATTGCAAAGAGCGGTCATGGGGGTCAAGAAGGAAATTAAAAACAAACAAAATTAAATTTTAATTTTGTTTGTTTTTAACCCGTGGAGCCCCGGCTAGTTTTGTAATGTTTGTTCACCAGAACCCGGCCGGTTTTCAAAAAATGGTTTTATTCCAGAAACAATAGAGAATGGGATAGGAATGAAGGAAAAACCACGAAAAACCGCTCAAAAAGCTTTAAAAATGGTCCTACAGAGCCCCCGAAAACGTATTTTACAGGAGTAAAAAATTTAAGGCAATTACCCCAAAAAAACAGGTTATTGCGTGCTCACGCGCACGCACGTGGACTTTGAGAGTTTTCAACCATCGGCACGGTTGCGTGGGATACGTACACAGTTCCCATACAAATCTGAGCCCTCTTGAGTGGCTACACCTGAGGTTACGGTCGACGCAATTAGGGCGACGCGTCAGGCGCGTCGCTGGGGCTGTACGGGTTAATACATAAACATTTCTTCCCTAAATGGTTAGAAGCAAGGAGCAGGTGTTCTTCGACCAGTTCAAAAGCTATCACATACCAACCACGGCAAACATTGATCAACAGCTAGACACACTACGGATTTTAGATGGTCTTGGTGAGCCCTGGCAAACATTTAGGATGACCAAAATGCCCCGTTTCTAGCCATCATTGACACAATTCAACAAGGTGCTGGATATCGTGAAAATCCCCATTCACCTCTCTCTCTCTCTCTCTCTCTCTCTCTCTCTCTCGTTATTTATGATATACCCAGATCGATATGGGATGTACGTTGCACTTCCTATGTATTTAAAAGTACAGACGTTTTACTACCATGCGCACCACAGAAGGCTTAGAGTACAAAGTACGCTATTGTTTTCACTCCTACCCATGTTCTTACGTACTATTACATGGAACCCCCGGCCCCAATTCCGACCTCTTTGGAGGCCCCGCCCCCCCCCCCCCCATGCATAACCCATTTAAATTTGTGTTCAGTTTCCACGATATTCCAAAGTCTTCTTCAAGGATAGTCAGAAATTTCCAAAGCACATTTTAGTTATAATTGTAGAGACGGAATGGGGATTGGGATTTCACCTCCATAGTGAGTTAAATGCTCAATAGGTTGCGTTTTGAGAGAGAGGGTCCGAGTCTTGGGGGTAAGACAGTTTAGCACAAAGGCTAAGCAGCTCCAGAGATGGGGCTGCTTCGAGCCGTGAGTAGGCAACCAAGCTCTAAGTGCTTCACATGTCTCACTCCCAAGCCTGGAACAATATCTCACAGGCTTCACCGTGTTGAACAGTTGAACGTACGTACTCTCAGCCTATGCCCAAGAGGAAGTAAGCTGGAACATAGAAGAACAAAAATAAAATATAAAAATAGATAGATAGATAGATGATATATATATACCGGTATATATATATATATATATATATATATATATATATATATATATATATATAATATGTGGCGTTGTCTTCATTGTTTGTGCACGGAATAACATACGGTGACTACATTAGACAAGTAAATATGTTGTATATACAATACCCGATTTAATTACATTATTACCGTAATTTCAGAGTGTGTTTCTGTTTCTTGGTGCAGATGTCTGTTCGCCCAATATAAAACAATTAAATGGATTATGACGATACTTAGTCAGTATTTGAAATTAATATCATAGGCCTAATCCAGTAATTTCCTTTTGCTGTCATTGAACAAAGCTCCCCAAATAACAGCCATTTTCTCTGACGCCTATGCCTTTATAACTCGACATGTTTATATGTCTCTACTCTACATTTACGATATTATATGTACTGCTTCTTGGTTGTATACTGACTTTAAATGCATATTTGGAAGATGATTGTCTGAACACAATGATTATTCAGAATGAGTATGTACACCATGTGAGGAGGACCACTTTATTGACAACGTTTTGCATATAGCCTCATCAGGCCAATGACATACACCAACATTTTAGAAGTCAGCATAATTTGAATTCACTATCTGTTTAACTAAAAAAAAAAAAAAAAAAAAAAGTCTTTGGCACGTATGAATATATTATTATATTAGAGCCCTATTCAGATTTATAGTATAATATTCATATATGGAAAAGTACAGGAGTGTTTGAACGTGACTGTACTCCCATCACTTGTCTAAAGTACCACGCAGTATAACAAATTACTTTGTAAATTCAACTTTCACTAACATGTAAATGCTTAATAACATAATTAGCTACATATTTGATAACATTGTATCTACAGTATATTCCGCAGGTTTGGTTGTACAACGACTCATGATGGTATTTTGAATAATGTTCAATAGTTCTAGCACAGATCAGTGCCATGTAAATAGTCTATTGATTTCATATGTTTTGCATTAAGCAAAGAGGATTGCTAAACATTTACATTCAGGAAAAAGGGCTTCAAACTGCAAACAATCTACAGTAGACCAATATTCATAATTGTACTGAACAAATAACACTGTTAAAGGTGGGGGCTCATGGGTTGAGATAAACATGGAATGATAATCACCAAGCTGTACATAATTATCTATAAAGGATTTTGTGAATCGTCTATACGGGCCTGTGACGTCACAAGAGTGTAAGTCCACCATCCAGTCTAGGATAAGGATACTGGTGTGACGTCACTATGACGTCACAGGCCCGGTATAGACGATCCACAAAATCCTTTATACCATTGTTAATAATTATTTCAGTGCCATTGCATATTGCAAGATAATTATGTACAGCTTGGCGATTATCATTCCATGTTTATCTCAACCCATGAGCCCCCACCTTTAATAGTTAATTAAATGAAACAGTTGTTTTAATCTTAAAGCATATATTGTATACATAACGGATCATTATCTGGCAATAATGGTAATATGCAGAACATTAATGGTGTTTTACATTAGGCTACTGAAAAAGTGTTTTTAGCAAAACAAAATAAGTATATTTTCTTTACTCTAACCTTGGTGAACTGTCGTCAGCCTAAAGTAATTTGGGTGCTTAAAATATATAGTACATACATAGTTAACGACAAGGGTGTTCACGAGTGTTCACAACCAACTGTAAACAAGTGTGTGACGATGTACGGCCCTATTCTCAAAATACTTCAAAGTATCTTTAGTTTCGTATTTATTACAATAATTATTAGTCGGGAAGGAGATTTATTAAATGTATGTATATACAGTATCTCTAAAACTATCCATGCGACACTTTGGGGTTATTACAATACTGTGTATAATTGTTATTGAGGGTCTTGATTGTGTTGTCGTTTTCGAGCATTAAATTTTTACTTTGTCCCCTAGACTAAATGAAAATGCCTTTCCATATCCCTTTTGCACCAAAACAAAAAATTCCCCCACACCCTCTTTAACCTAAGCATTATTCGGTAAAACACAAAATAAAAAAATAAAAAAATAAATATATATATATATATATATTTATATATATATATATATATATATATATATACATACTATATATATATATATATATATATATATATATATATATATATATATATATATATATATATATATATATATATAAAGCACATATATTCCATCCGAAGGTAGGTCTCTAGCACATTGCATGCTCACTATTATAGCTTGCCTAGAATAGACTCAAAACCAAAATGGGATGATGTGTCTTATGTCGCCAAATAAAGCAGATGAAATGAAAACGTAAGGGATTAACAGTGAAAGGGTCCAAAAAGACCAGGCTCGCACCGTATAGAACCGGTACCCCTTTAGTACCGATGACGTCTATTATATAAGATTTCAGCCACATGTATTTGACTTTATGAAGCTTAGGAAGAATATGTGGTAACTAAAAGGATTAATTGTGATATGCTGCCTTTTTATTGATAGATATATTTCCGAAGATGAATAAAATAGTTTATTAATTGCCAAAACATAATGATAAGAATGTCACCGGTAATGAGTGGTATAATACCACTTCTATTCTTAAGCAAAAATAAACAACAATTACATAGTAATGGTAGAGATAGGGAGTTGAATCAGTTGCTGTTCGCTGATGACACAGCATTGGTGGCGGATTCTGATGAGAAACTGCAGCGGGTAGTCAAAGAGTTTGGTGTGGTTTGTGGAAGGAGGAAACTGAAGGTGAACGTCAATAAAAGTAAAGTAATGGTGTGTAATAGGGGAGAGCATAGGGTGAATCTAGATGTGAGGCTGGATGGGGAAATATTGGAACAAGTAGAGTGATTTAAATATCTAGGAGGAACGATAAGCAGGAGTGGAGGTAAAACAGAGAGTGTGTGAAGGAAGGAAGGTTTTCGGAGCAATGGGAAGTATGTGGAAGACGAGAAATCTCGGAGTGAAAGTAAAAAGTGCACTGTATCAAGGAATTATTGTGCCAACAGTGATGTATGGGGCTGAGACATGGGCTCTGAAGAAAAAGGAGAAAAGAGGGCTGGATGTGATGGAGATGAGCTGCTTGAGGAGTATGTGTGGAGTAACTCGTAGAGACAGATTGAGGAATGAAGAGATACGTAGGAGAGTGGGGCAGAAGGAACATTTGTCAGCCAGAGTGGACAGAAGGATGCTGAGCTGGTATGGTCATGTTGAACGAATGGGAGATGAAAGGCTTTCAAGGAGAATATGTGAGTCAGGTACAAGGGGAGATAGAAGGGCAGGAAGACCCCCATTGAGATGGAGAGACTGTGTAAGAAAGGCTTTGGATGATAGAGGAATGACTATAGATCAGGCAGGGGAAGTGGTGGTGGACAGGAGTGAATGGAGAATGCTTGTGAATAGTTGAATGTACACGTGGTCATTTGGAGTAAGGGGTCGGGCGCAAGTTGGACTAGATAATAGTCCATCAGGCGCCTGGCCCGGGGAGGCGATTAATATGAAGGGTGTGGTGGGAGGGGTTGTGGCTTTGGCTCCGCTGCATGTCTGCCTGCCGAAATCGGAACCTCTCCGGGTGGTCGGGGGCCGGGGAAGTGCTGGAGCGACCTTGGTGACCCTGGTCTCTGGGTCTTCTCCTGGGTGACCTGGATGTGTGTGAGTTTGTGCTTTTTATCTGTGTTTATTTGTTGTTTTATGTTGTTTTTGTGTTTTCCCTGTTCTTGCTATGTCTTGAGTCGGCTACCCCCAAAATGGGGATTGGGCCTGAGCATATACAGTAGATAGATAGACATAGAAAAAGTATTACAGTATTCCATCGTAAAAACAATAAAACAGAAAGAGATGGGTTCCTACAACTATTTCCTCTTAACACTATTTGGTCCGATATCTTGTGGGTTATTACGATATGTTTTCTTATTATTATTGATGATTTTGCTTATTTTTCCTTTCTCGGGCAAAGTATTTAAGTTTGTCCCCTAAGCTAAGAAAGACCTCTTCCCAGACTTCCTGCAAACGAAAAGAATGTCCACTCAGACCCTTTTTCAAGTTAAGTATGTCCGTTCCTCATTCTACAGAATCTCTTTCGCTCACCCAGAAAAAAAAAATCGAAGCTCGAATGGGGTGAATGTCTTATTATAACCAAACTAATGTCGTGAAAGGTCCTAAGAATATCCAAACGGGGAGGATCCAATAATACCCCTCTTGGGTTAACAAATACCTGCACGTATGGCTACCTCACAAAGACGAAGCAAAACAAATTTACAGTACCATTCTAACCCTCTCAGTATTATGAATTACTTTTTCACTATATTCTGGCTAACATTAGACGATTTTGTGCCGTTTACGAAAGACATCTAGCCATGAATAAGGTAAAACTTATCTCAATTATCCCTTACACTCCTACACACCTCTTTTAAGGATTAGATCATTAATTGAATAGCAAATAAGGAGAAGCAAACTATATAATATCGCACATCCCAAGTTGTTCATGATACAATTGCATCTATAGAAATATTTGTGAATGTAATAGAAATAACCTTCATAAAATATATATTTGTTTTGGCTAACAAACGGAATTGTTGCATATCTTGATATGTACCAACCACCTCAAGTTCTTAAAGTTAAGTATATAATTGTGTTGTTGTCCCGTACATCTTGGTTAAGAAAGAGTTAGCAACTTTTTGTTGAACGGTATATGCGTGTTTTGCGTGTGCGCATGTGTCGTTTGGCGAGTTAAAAGTTGTCAAAGATTATTAGAGTACGCTCACTCTATCTCAGTCTCCTCATTCTCTCTCTCTCTCTCTCTCTCTCTCTCTCTCTCTCTCTCTCTCTCGTTATCAAATGATTGATCTACTGTATGTATCCCTTCTCATATGCAATTAGCATAGTAAATGAACTACCAACTAGCTACCAATATATATATATATATATATATATATAATTATACTGTATATACTGTATATATACTGTATATGTACAGTATATATATTTATATATATATATATATATATATATATATATATATATAATAATATATATATACATATATATATATATATATATATAATAATATAATATATACATATATATATATATATATATAATATATATAATATATATAGACACACACACGTGTATGTGTGTGTATGTGCGTGTGTGTGTGGTGTGTGGGATGAGAGAGGGAGAGAACTAAGCACGCGCACACACACACACGCACATACACGTGTGTGTGTCTATATATATTATATATATTATATATATATATATATATATATAGTATATATATATATATAGTATTATATATATATATATATATAACTTCATATATATATATATATATATATATATATATATTGTTCATGTATATTTCAGTCACTTTGTTTATTTTCTGGATTTAGTTCGTTAGCTTGTGTTCAACGTGTTATTAATTATGTTCGCGTGGTCCCTCCTGCCACCACCTTTGCCATAGCCGTTCCATAAGAGGACTGGGAGATAAGGCAGTACACGGAACTACTGTCGCTCAGGTTCGGTTCGTTAGCTGCGCGAGTCTTCACCTGGTGTGTGTGTCGGAGATAGGATAGGAGGTGAGAAGGAGAAGAGCGAAGATGAGGTGGAGGAAGTGGAAATGGAAAAGGAGAAAGAGCAGCACCTGGAAGAGTAGCAGAAGGAGACTGGGAGAAATCATTATGGGTAAGAACTACTATGAAAACACATTATCTCTAAATACACTTTGGTGGGAGAGTGATTACGTTAATTGAGAACAAAAAAGGAAAGCGGATGAGGAGAAGGAGGAGGATATCAAGAACAATTGTAATGTGTGAAACATTTCACAATCTCCCGACACAATGTTAACTGTGGTCTACTGTACAAACAGTCTTTCTGAAACTGGATGATATTTATCCCTTTAACACAAATTAGGACTCAGTTGTATTATCTTCGATCAATATATGGTTAGGGAAGTCCTCTGTAACTCAAAAGGGGCTAGAGTACTCCAGTTATTTTTCTACCAATTGGGAAGAGTCAGCTTGGGACTAAGTGTAGAAATTTGCAGCCCATCTGGTCTAGCTCTTTTGCGTTACAATAGATAGAATTACCGTGTTTTGGCCTACCTATAATTAACAGGGAACAGGCAAGATTACATTTAAAAGCCGGCAACCAATAATATAATGGCAAATTGGCAACTCCAAATAGAAGTAGGCCTAGGTAACAAATAATTATAATGGTGAGTGTGGTAAGCAAATTATTGTAGTGAGTTTGTGATGACTGTAGTGATTCAGTCTGTGATGATTATGGTGATTCAGTCTGTGATGATTGTGGTGATTCAGTCTGTGATGATTGTGGTGATTCAGTCTGTGATGATTGTGGTGCTTCAGTCTGTTATGATTGTAGATATTCAGTCTGTGATGATTGTGGTGATTCAGTCTGTGGTGATTGTAGTGATTCACTCTGTGATGATTGTAGTGATTCAGGCTGTGATGATTGTGGTGATTCAGTCTGTGATGATTGTGGTGATTCAGTCTGTGATGATTGTGGTGATTCAGTCTGATAATTGTGGTGATTCAGTCTGTGATGATTGTGGTGATTTCAGTCTGAGATAATTGTAGTGATTCAGTCTGTGATGATTGTAGTGATTCGGTCTGTGATGATTGTAGTGATTCAGTCTGTGGTGTTTGTGGTGATTCAGTATGTGGTGATTGTAGTGATTTAGTCTGTGATGATTGTAGTGATTCAGTCTGTGATGATTGTGGTGATTTAGTCTGTGATGTTTGTAGTGATTCAGTCTGTGATGATTGTGGTGATTCAGTCTGTGATGTTTGTAGTGATTCAGTCTGTGATGATTGTGGTGATTCAGTCTGTGATGATTGTGGTGATTCAGTCTGTGATGTTTGTAGTGATTCAGTCTGTGATGATTGTGGTGATTCAGTCTGTGATGTTTGTAGTGATTCAGTCTGTGATGTTTGTAGTGATTCAGTCTGTGATGATTGTGGTGATTCAGTCTGTGATGTTTGTAGTGATTCAGTCTGTGATGTTTGTAGTGATTCAGTCTGTGATGTTTGTAGTGATTCAGTCTGTGATGTTTGTAGTGATTCAGTCTGTGATGATTGGTGATTTAGCTTGTGATAATTGTAGTAGGTATGTGATGATTTATATTGTGATAATCGTAATGATTCAGTCTGTGATAATAGTAGTAATTTTGATCGGTGATTTCTTTTGGGACGATTTTGGTCAATAAATCCAGTTCAGACCAGATGGCTGGAGTGAAATAGGAAAGAAGAGTAATTGGACAGAGGAAGAACAACCTGCTAGTATGGTTCTGGTGATTTATTATGTGACGACTGAAGCGATGCAGTCTTGTGATAATTGAAGCAATTCAATCTGTGGTGATTGGAGTGACTAATTCTGTGATGATTGATATGATTTATTCCGTGATGACTGAAGTTATTTATGTTGTGATGACTGAAGCTATTCATTATCTGATTGTAGTGAATTAGTCTGAGATGATTGCGGCAATTCAAAGGTGAAGATTGTGGTGGTTGAAAGTAGTTTCATCATGGGAGGTTACTGTATTATATATATCAAAACCGATATTGTAGGCTCATTGATAATTCAACATACTGTCGTTGTTTTATTAAGTTACTTTTGGGAGCAGCACATTATTGAGACGCATCATATTAAGCTGGAAAGAAGCAGACTATAAGTGATAACATTATTGCAAAAGTGCATCTTATAAATCAGAGTTGTGGATAAAGGTTGCTGGAAAAAAGCTCATGTATCTCCACCCTTGTACTCTGAATTGCATCATCGTTGAAAGGGAGGGATAAATCGGGATTAGTCCATCGCCTGAGTCACACCTGCACATTAAGAGCCGAAATGCCTTGGTTATTTTGTATCGGAGTAGAAAGGAAAAAAGACGTGATATCAGTTATACTTTACCTTTCTCCTCCTTTATGACTGTACATTTAACATTTACGTACACACTGGCATAATGGATACATGACCGCTATTAACCCATGCAGTACCGGTGACGCCTTTTTTATTATATTATGGCAATTATTAGACAATGTTATTCAGCTTCAGAGAGACGTCTACCCATTAAAAGGCTACAGACTATCTCAATTGATCCTTTCAGCTACCATATATCCATCCTAAGCTTCATAAAATCGTCTAAATGTAGTTGAAATCAAACAAAAAAGACGTCACCGGTACAGAAAAGGGTTGAAATTGCTGGTGTGACTCCCGTTTCACACAGAGGATCAGAGGTCTTCATCTGAGGCCTAACACTTCTTTATGAATGGAGGTTTTCAGCCGGAACAGAAGAGGATGACCCAACACAACAACTAGAGGTCTACAATGTGAGGATTATGGATATTTCGTTCTCATTATCCTACTACTATTATTACTCTTGAAGGGTTCTCTGTCGCCATCGGTCTATTAGTATCTCGTCTTGATTTTGCGCAAGGAAGGATATTGATGTTATAATAAAACCTTACAATAAATATATATATATATGTTTTTCTTGCGTTGGGAACATGTGAGGCTAATTTCCGCTAGCCTCACTCTTCCTGGGGTTCCTCTTTAACTGCTTGTTAAACGTGAGCAGAGTTGTCATTTGTCATGGAGAGAGAGAGACAGAGAGACAGAGAGAGAGAGAGAGAGAGAGAGAGAGAGAGAGAGAGAGAGAGAGAGAGAGAGAAAGAGAGAGAGGAGGGGGGGGGGGGAGGAGAAGAGTCATGAACTCCTGGATGGTTTGCAGGGTTCGACAAAGACCTGTGTGGTGTTGTTAATTAATGTGTAAGTACTGTACCTACACCTCTTTACTGTACATTGTTGTGCATGTCAATGCATGTTATGTGTAGGCTATGTGTGTGTGTGTGCGTGTGTGAATATGGTGAAGGGATAGAGAGGGAATTACCAACCAACATCAATACATTTTACTGATAATGTCTAACTTTCTAAGGCGGGGTATTTCAGTCGCGTAGATCAAACCTTTTAAACATTGATTGTTGATGAACCCCTTTCCCACTAACCGCGCCCCCCCCCCCCCCCCCAGACATTAGGTTCTTTCTTCCCAAACCTGTTCTTTATCACAACCTTCATGTTTCGTTAATCCTACAAGTGGCCACTCAATTTTGTGATCACTAGAACGGGATTTTTTTTTTTGATAGAACACTGGTACCTGTTTAACTAAATGTGAAATCAAGGGTGAGATCGATGTAAATGTAATAAATGTTATCATAACATTTGCATAGGACCTAGAAGTTCATGAAAATCAGAGACAACAATTACATTTTATGTACTGTACGAGTTGCTTAGACATGCACGAATTGCATACATAATATTACTAACATATCGTTTACATTTTCAATAATATCGGAAAATAACATATATTTCACAATATCGTTGCTAAGTTTGCATTTTTTCATAAAATTAATGATTAATTTATTGTACAATCATGTCATGTTAAAAAAACAGAATATTAGTCATCAAAACATTGGGTGTACCATAGGGCCACATTCTTAGCCGTTCAAATTGTGTACAGCAGGCTAAATAACTCAAGTCATTGTCAGTGTGTTCTCTCTATAATCGTTAGTAATGTTTGACAGATTATGAATAATTTAAGTTAATGTAGTCAAATATATGGCAACCTTCTTCGCAATAGATAAGCTTAGTTTGGCAAGTGAATAATGACACTTTCATGTAAGTTATAGAGATCTAACACGTAACTTAAATGGTTAAATGAACGAGCGACACCCTATGACTCATGGTATGTAACTAAAACAGATTACGCGGGGCCTTCATGCACAATATTTTGGTTATCATTACCCAATATTATTATTATTATTAGTGACGACCTTTGGGAGTAAGAGGTATATTGAGTTATACCCTTCTGGTTTCTTGAGGTCTTCATATTAGCTTAGGCTGAATAAAAGCGTCTGAATATAGCCATTGACGGACAAATCAGTCCGAATAAACCCATTATGTCTGGCCTTTGAGTATATATTATACATATTTACTATGTCCCAGACTAATTTATTAACCCTTTCACGCACATATGACACAGAGGTTGCCAGATTAGCAATAAGAAATAGAGTTCTCTCACTCTTATAATTACCTCTCCAAAATTAGTTTTCTGCCCACAGCTAACTCAAAGACAACTGCAGAGGTTGAAGTAACTAAACTAAAGGTTTCTAAATACCCCTGATGGTAACAAAGGCTTTAAAGTATCCCTAATAGGCTCAAAATTGCGTCATATGTCGGAGAAGGTTAAGCTAAAGGAGGGTTTTCTGAGTGGTCCTTTCTAATCAATATAATATCGTAAACATATCCATATTTTTTAGAAATAGAAGCGTCACCTGACTGAAGTACAGATGGCCACAATAATGTCTTTACACTGCGTGATTATATAATAAGGAAGGAACATTTGTTTGATTCAATAATAAGTGTATTTTCTTTGGCATTAGTTAACCATACTGTGACAGATTTATGTTTTGTTTATAGCAAATATTATTTCATGTCTATCCTACTAGGCTTCCTTCCATATATAAATCAAATTCATGTATGCAGTACATTGTAGTGGCTTTTAAATAACCCCTTGAGGGATATGACGCATTTTGAACGTTTTCTCTGGTTATCATTAGACGATTGTTCTCCGAGTAGGAAGAGTACATATGGAAGTCATAGGGTTGATTGGGTCAGTCTCTACCCTATTAACTCCCATAGATCCTCCCTAACCTGTATAACATCGTTTAGTGATAGCCAGAGTAAACTGTTAAAATGCGTAATGATCATCAAGGGGTTAACAGACAGGGAGTCTGTCATGACCAGAATATGATGAAAATTACGTAATGGTGGTGAAGGGTTTTGGAAGGCAGATCATGTGCTCAGTATAGCCGAAGTTGGTGTGCACGAACCATAGACCGGCACGAACAATGAACTCGATAACAATATCCTGAACCAGTCTCAATCACTGGTTTGATTTCGTAGTCATACCAACAATAATCCTGTAATTTGATGCTAAAATTGTGCCCGTATCTCGCAAGCATATAACAAGACAAAGAGCACCAGTATTTCAAAGATCCAATATTTGGTCCAAATGTGAATTGACAATAAGGGTGTGTGTTTAGGCTGTTAAGATTGGTCAAAACAAACAAAACACAATAGTTAATTAAAAGTACCGGTATGTGCATGACCAGCATCGTGTTATATTGCACGAATTGCATAATCTTTGTGTCCTATATGGTAACTTTATAGCAATATTCATATGAATATTGGTTTGAACAAGCTGTAAGAAAATAACCATTAATAAGTTTACGCAGGATAAACGTTCTCTTGAATATATTGAAGAAAATAATCAATGGAGCGTGATAAATCTCAAGAACTTAGTTCACACTTGTTAAGTGTAAAATCCATGTCATTTGGGACCGAATTCAAAAGGAGGAACGGAATTATATTGTGAAATGTTGGATTATGCAAATGTGTTGGGCCTAAATTACGAAGCTTAGTGATATTCAGACTTTTTTTTTTTTATTTTGGAGTGGGAGGCGGAGTGAGAGGGTGGGAGGGGGGGGGGGGGGGAGGAGTCTTCAAAGGAGGAGGAGAGTGCTTATGTTTTTTCCCGCCACCATGGCGATAAAACTTTGACCGATTAACAGTTTCTCATTTGCTCATCTCATTTCACATATGAGTGCCAAGCCCTTCTTTGATTGAGGTTTGATTTATTTAATTGTTAATTTTTATTCAAATTAGAATGGGTTAAGCGAATATTAATTTATTATTGGTGCGATCATATTATGAAGCTTGTGCCGTATCAGTGAACAATAGATTCATAAGCAGCGAAATCAAAGTATCCTATTCGATTAAAATAGATGGTAGTTTTTATGTTCCTATATACAAAGGCAAGGCAAAAATACATCCTACGTTAATGGATGTCAAGTAAATTTATGATGACATTCTTGATAGCAAAAGGCGTGCACACACTTATTAAAGTTTTCTCACTGGCATGTAAATATGACACGTTTAAATTGAATAAAATACATGATAGAAAAGTCAGTACATATGGTACGATGCATTTTTTTTTATTGAGGGTACAAATCGATAATATTATGCCTCACCAATTCCCAATTCCGCTGGGAAGAGAGCTGTGTTTTGCTAAATTGAGTGAGTCGTCTCCACAACATTGAACACTAGCAAATTTGTTCACAGATCAATAATGACCAAAGTGAACCTGCTGGATTTCCGCTGCTGACTGTGGTGGCTCTTGCATCGCCAGATTATCTAAAACAGGGTGGAGAGGAATCAGAATGTAGCAGATTCCTCTGCCACTTATTTGTTCTGAACTGACCGATATATTATCCTACACACAATAATGCTTATTACATCAAAATTGATAATGATAAGGATAATAATTTTAGCTTAATTTATAGCACTTACATGTACAGGCTGACAATATTTGCATTAATTATTATTCAAGGACGAATGTAGTGCGACACTTTGTTTATTGGTCTAACAGTTTCTAAAACATATTGTACATAAAGTCAGCCTCCTAAAATAAACTACCTGCTGTTCATCTGCAGAAAGACTGTACTAATCCAACAGAGCGTCACACAGTGGCCAGACAACAAATGATGACAGAAATGTGCCTTAGTTATTAGAATGACATTCCCTCTAGGATCAGCAGACGAATGTAGGAGAAACAATAGTACTAAACAAACAACTAATACTCTTGTATCTGAACTATTGACACAGAACATTAAAACCACATAAATGTATCATGAATGCAACAAAAACAAATAAGGTTTCATTTTACCAATAACTTTCTCTGGCATTTTTCGGCTATGGTGGTATGTCGGCTTCTATACAGTATTTATGGTAATTATGATTAGCAAACTGGGATATATGTTTTGCATTCGTTAAGTTGTCGAAACCAGTGCAAATACACGAATCCTGGAATGTAAATGAAAGAACATAATAATGTTGATATTATATAATTTCAAGAAAAACGCTTTCAAGAATATGGAGAGTACTGGTGTATTGAAAGTGGTTTATCAATATGTAGCTGGTTGATGGCATTCTAATTCTCTAACGTGGGGAAGTCATTAGCCTTCACGATGGCCAATATGAATGTAGTCACATGCATTCAGAAGCAGGGGTCAGCGAGATCTCGAGTGTTACAAAGGTTGTCGGAATCTTGGCCGAAAAGCTAGAGATTTATCTCCACGCTCATGAGCAGTAGGCGACTTACGCTAAGACATTGCACAGAGCAGTTTGGATATCTTTATCTACAGAAATTGTTAGTGGTTTAGTGGTGGATAAAGTGGTAGTGGTAGATAAAGTGGTAGTGGTGGATAAGTGGAAATTGTGGATAAAGTGGTAGTGGTGGATAAAGTGGTAGTGGTGGATAAGTGGAAATTGTGGATAAAGTGGTAGTGGTGGATAAAGTGGTAGTGATAGATAAAGTGCTAGTGGTAGATACAGTGGTAGTGGTGGATAAAGTGGTAGTAGTGGATAAAGAGGTAGTGGTGGATACAGTGGTAGTGGTGGATAAAGTGGCAGTGGTGGATAAAGTGGTAGTGGTAGATAAAGTATTACTAATAGATGAAGTGGTGTTAGTAGATACAGTGGTGGTGTTTGATAAAGTGGTAGTGGTGGACAGCATTGTAGTAGTGGATAAAGTGGTCGTTTTGGATAAAGTGGTAGTAGTGGATAAAGTGGTAGTTAGATAAAGTAGTAGTGTTAGATAAAATGATAGTGGTGTATACAGTGGTAGTAGTGGGTAAAGTGGTAGTTAGATCAAGTGGTAGTGGTGGATAAAGTGGTAGTGGTAGATAAAGTGGTAGTATTAGATAAATTGGTAGTGTCAGATAAAGTGGTAGTGGTGGATAAAGTGGTAGTGGTGGATAAAGTGGTAGTGGTGGATAAAGTGGTAGTGGTGGATAAAGTGGTAGTGGTATAAAAAGTGGTAGTGCTGGATACAGTGGTATTGATAGATAAAGTGGTAGTGGTGGATAAAGTGGTAGTGGTAGATAAAGTATTATTAATAGATACAGTGGTAGTTATATAAAGTGGTATTAGTAGATAAAGTTGTAGTGTTAGATAAAGTGGCAGTGTTAGATACAGTGGTAGTGGTGGATAACGTTGTAGTAGTGGATAAAGTGGTAGTTTTGGATAAAGTGGTAGTGGTGGATATAGTGGTAGTTAGATAAAGTGGTAGTGTTAGATGAAGTGATAGTGGTGGATAAAGTGGTAGTGTTAGATAAAGTGGTAGTGGTGGATAAAGTGGTAGTGGTGGATAAAGTGGTAGTGGTAGATAACGTGGTAGTGTTAGATAAAGTGGTAGTGTTAGATAAAGTGGTAGCGGAGGATGAAGTGGTAGTAGTGGATAAAGTGTTAGCTTTGGATAAAGTGTTAGTTGTGGATAAAGTGGTAGCTGTGGATAAAGTGCTAGTGGTAGACCAAAGTATGTATCAGCTACACACATTTAGACCAACTGTTATTAATAAAGAATTGTTGATAGCTAGGGAGCCAAAGGCCATTTTTTGACAAAAACTGACGCGGCGTGTTGTAAAAGGTTGTGGGGTATTTTTGGAAAGGGGAGACCTTCAGGAACATCATCCAGGTGCACAACCTTGCAAATGAACTGCTGGACCTGAATAGTAGACCTTTCAATAGGGTACCCAAAAATGCGTGAATTTTCGAAAATGTGCAGTTTCAATTTATATGATGTCGGGTTATTATGTTTATTATGTTTATGGTGTGCAACACCATGTTTATGGTGTGCAACAAGTTCAGCAAAGTGGTTTTACTCATTGGTGGATTTCATCAAGCCCACAACTTTATGAAGGCGATTGTGAAGATCATGCGCGAAAGTTATATAGAAGATATCCTGGTTAGGGCGGGATTTTGCAAAGAGGGCACAGCTAAGAAGATATTTGGCAGCAATGCAGAGTACTATCAGTCACTTCATGCTCTCTGGCTGATCTCTGAAGCTCTGTGGCGACTGATGTGGCAAGAATTCCAAGCTAAGCTCGAACAACGCAACGATTCATTGCTGATGGCTGACATTACCAGCTTAACACAGAAACTTTTCGACAACCAGCTGACTGGCCAGGAACAGTTGGCCTTGATAAAAGACGCACATGCTCCACCATCGATTAACAACTTGTCCAGTTCCAAGATGACCTATGCAAGCGGCCAACAGCCAATTACTGGCTCACCTTCCTGGACATGTGTGACATCCTCTTCCGATTTGTCTTCAACCAGAGACAAGGAAACTGGGTCGGACACCTGTGTGAATCCGGTAAAATGCTCCCATATCTTGTTGCAGCTGGACACTACAAATACGGGCAACAGTCGCTTCCGATCTACATTCAAGAAATGAAGAACTTGCCGGAAAGAGCTCCCAGTGTTCACAGCGCTCCTATGGATGGAGCATTGTAGCTCGACGATCCAATGGTCAACACAATGCTGTCCCGCTCGACATGCTTTTGGAGCAGACCTACAATGCCGATGCTAAAGAGAGCAGTGGTCTGTCCGGAATCACCCAAATGAAAGCAACCAGAACAAAATGGATCTGTGTTAAGCCTCTAACCGCATCAGTCAGCTGAAAGTTCAAGGAAATGATGGGACTCGATGCAGGTGCACAAAATCCACACCACGAGGCAGGTCAGACTGCAACGACAAGAGGTCTGGAAATGATCAATAACATCATGGCTGCAATCGAAGAGAACCCGTTCTGCAACGAAACAGATGAACTTATTAACATAAGCACAGGTGAGGTAGCCCAACATGATATCCAGAAGAACCTTGGGAGGATCAAGCTGATTGGAGTCGAAGCACTGAACAAGTCGCTGAACAGCCCTGCATCAAAGACATCAACTGTCCGCTTGAAGACATTTGAGATGAAGAACAAATCAAAGACTCTTAAAAAACAAGCAAAAAATCAACAGGATGACGAAGTCCGAGCTCTAATGCGGATGACTCAAGTTGTAGCTAGTGGTAGCACGCTCGACATTGTGAATTTTTTTGGCGAGCACGAATGCAGCAACACACCAAAAGCCCTCTTCAGTGAAGGAACAACAATGAGGACAGGTACTAAGTCCCTGCTTGTGAAAGCCATAAAGGAAACCACTAAAGTTGAGAGTGTAGATAAACTTCCTTCCCCTCAGAATGGATCAAAGACTGCTGTCTTTGTTGATGCCATGTATATGATCCATTGCCAGCCATTTAAGAAAGACACCAAGTTCGAGGACATTGCTGACCGTTATCTAGTCGGCATGGTAAATAATGTACCACCTGGCACAGCAAGCATTCACTTCTGTTGTGATCGTTACAAGTCGCCAAGTCGGAAGCTACAAACACGAAGTCACAGAACAGGAAAACCATCAAAAACATTCACAGTAGCTGATCACTTTACAGCTCCAGAACCAACCGAGTTCTTCAAGAACCCAGACAACAAGGCCCGCCTCCTGAGCTATCTTTGCAAAAAATGGAGCGAATCCGACATTACACACTTGACACTAGGGGTCACTTCAGCTCTACCTCGGTGGGGGATTTGATGAGGAGACAAAGTCGGTCCTAATCTCAGCTCAATCACAAGTACCAGTGCCAGAGTTGGAATCAACTCAGGAGGAGACCGATACCAGGCTGATATTACACATTGCACATAGTGTTCGTACAGAAGGAGTAAACAGGGTTATAGTGCATGCCAATGACACTGATGTGATTGTCCTGTGTATCTACTATGCCGCTACACATCTTCAGGACCTACCTGAGTTCTGGGTACGAGTCTCTCCAAAAGAATACCTACCAGTGCACAGTCTCGCAAATGTCCTTGGAGTCAACCAGTGCAAGGCATTACCGATGATTCACAGTCTCAGTGGCAGGGATACAACCAGCTTTCTGTACTTCACAAGTAAGAAGGCTTGGTTCATTTCAAGTCGGGAATGTCCCACTGGGTCCCTAGGCGAATTTGCGGAAGATGATGATCACAGAGAGATGGCCGATAATATCTGTACAGAGCAAGAAGCTGTGCAGGGGAAAAGAACCCCCTAAGGCGGTTGAGCACACCCAGCTTCTGGGAGGCTGCCTTAGCAAGACTGGTAATATTGTCCTTCCAAATGAGAGCAGAAGAAAAAGAGACACCAAGAATATTGAGAGAAGATGAAGGGTTGATTTTTGTATTGTTGAAGAATAAGGGATAGTCCGCTGGGAGTTCCTGATGGGTAGATAGATGGAGAAAATAGGTTTTGGAAGCATTAAAGTTAACAAGGTTTTCTCTGCCCCAATTGGAAATAGAATTTAGATCAGAATATAAGATTTCTATGGCTTCATTACGTTTGTCGTTGAGGGATTGCTGGCTGGAGCGTTCTGAAAAACTAATGGAGTAGTGAAAGGTTGAGTCGTCTGCGTATGAATGGATGGGAATTAAGGTACAGTTAAGGAGATCATTTATAAAAATTAGAAAGAGAATAGGAGATAGGACAGAGCCCTGAGGAACACCGGAGTTTATAGGGTGAGGAAGTGAACAATGGCCGTCCACAACCGCAGCTATGGAACGGCCGGAAAGGAAATTTGACACAAAGGCACACATGGAGGGACAGAAACCGAAGGAGGGTAGTTTAGAAATTAAAGATCTATGCCAGACTCTATCGAAGGCTTTCGATATGTCTAGTGCAATAGATAAAGTCTCACCGAAGTCCCTAAAGGAGGATGACCAAGAGTTAGTAAGATATGAAAGAAGATCACCAGTAGAGCGACCCTTAAGGAAGCCATACTGGCGATCTGAGAGCAGATTAAGAGAAGAGAAATGCTTAAGAAATTTGGAAGCAAGAATAGTTTCAAAAACTTTAGAAAGACAAGAGATGAGAGCAATTGGACGATAGTTGGAGGGTTGAGAGCGGTCACCCTTCTTTGGAACAGGTTGAATGTGGGCAAACTTCCAGCATGAAGGGAAGACGTTAGAGGATAGACAGAGACGAAAGAGTTTGCCTAGGCAGGGAGTCAGCACGGAAGCACAGTTTTTGAGAACAACAGGAGGAACACCGTCCGGACCGTACGCCTTATTAGTCCAGAGAGGGTAGAAAGTACATCTTTAGAAGAGATTAGGATATTAGGCATAAGTAAGAGAGAGGAGGGCGGAGAGGGAGGAATAGCACCGGAATCATCCAAGGTGGAGTTTCTAGCAAAAGTTTGAGCGAAGAGTTTAGCTTTGTCAGAGGAAGAAGTGATGGTTGTGCCATCAGAGTGGGAAAGGGGAATGAAAGACGAGGAAGAGAAATTGTTGGAGAGGTTTTTGGTTAGATGCCAGAAAGCTTGGGAAGAGCTAGAGTTAGATAGTTCAGTGCATCTATTATTGATGAAAGAGTGTTTGGCAAGTCGAAGAACAGATTTGGCTTGATTCCGGGCAAAAACATAGGAAGAATGAGAGTCTTGAGTTTTAAGGCGTCGGTACCATTTGAATGCTTCCTCCTTGTTGCGGACAGCAGTAGAACAGGCGTGAGTAAACCAAGATTTTTTAGCATTAGTCTGAGAGAAAGAGAATGGAATGTATGCTTCCATGCCCGATAGGATTACCTCGGTAATGCGTTCAGCACTCTCCGAAGGACCTCGGCCACGGAAGCAGAAATCATTCCATGGGAAATCAAAGAAGTACTGCCGGAGAGCCTCCCAGTTGGCAGCGCCAAAGTGCCACAAGCGCCGCCGGCTACGAGGATCGGGTGGCCGTACTGGAGAGATAGGACAGGTGACAGAGATAAGTTTATGGTCGGAGGAGCCCAAAGGAGAGAAAAGATCGACAGTATAAGAAAAAGGGTTAGAAGTTAGAAACAAGTCAAGAATGTTGGGCCGATCTCCGATGCGATCCGGGATACGGGTGGGTTGCTGAACTAACTGCTCTAGGTCATTTAGGATAGAGAAGACGTAGGCTTGTTCACCAGGTGGATCAGTAGTGTGAGAGGAGAGCCATTGGCGGTGGTGAACGTTGAAATCTCCTAAGATGGAGATTTCTGAGAAAGGAGAAATAGATAGAATGTGTTCCACTGTAGAGTTTAGATAGTCAAAGAATTTGGGAAAGTTGGTAGAGTTAGGGGAAAGATAGACAGCACAGAAATATTTAGTAAGAGAATGACAGGAAAGTTTGAGCCATAAAGTTGAGAATTCAGAGAAGTCGAAATCGGGAACACGAGTGCAAGTGAGTCTGTTGTGCACATATGCACAACATCCGCCTTTGGCTTTGAAACTAGGATAAAGAAAGTAGGAGGATACAGAGAAGGGGCTGCTGGATGTTGCTACAGACACCTGAGTTTCTGTGAGGAAGAGAAGATCAGGTTTGTAGGAGGAGAGATGGTGCTCAACAGAGTGAAAGTTAGAGGAAAGTCCGCGAATGTTGCAGAAATTAATAGAAAGAGTACCGGTAACAGGCCGAGGTCCAGGTAATTGTGTGGGGCCGTCAGGGGATGGGCGGTCGAGTGTGGGGGTATTTATGCCCCCCTCCTGGGGACTCCGAGGCTGGGCTAGAATTCATATTTTTTTTGTTTTTAATTTTGGTGTGGAGGAATGAAGTGTGGTGTGCATGTTTAGTGTATTGAAGGGGATAGGAGGAGGAGGTGTTTGTAAGAGCTAGCTGGATTGCTCTCAGTGTAAATGAGGCACAAAGAAAATCAGTAAGAGAGGCCAAGCAAATGAAACATAAGTTCCAGCAACTCGTTATCACATGCCCATAACCACACCTGGGTCTAGCCCTGATCGATTGCTGCCTACAATCTCCCCACAATCTCTGCGCCCATATGTTGCATCTCTCTCACTATTCTATTGCTACTATAAAAAATAGTGTTCCTATGAGCTCTCCCAGTGTATACCACCTCATCTACATAGGGTATGTTGTACCCATCTTACAACACAACACCACCACTACTCTGTGCAACTTTCCAACCCAAGAGTGACACGTTACTCTGTCTTTCTTCTATTCAATAGCTGAGCTCTGGAACCCTCCCTCAGAATCAGTATTTCCCTCTTCCTATGACTTAAATTGCTTCAAACTCCATGTGTCCAGGCATTTTAACTCGAATGTCCCCTAAGTTTGGCCCTGTCACTCTTTCAACTATGGGGAAGGCACTCGCTACAGGCAGTTCTGCCTTTTGCCTCCCTCACTCACATAGAAAAAACAAGAACACAAAAAGTGAACGAGTAGGTCTATAGAGATGTTGCCTTAACCATTTCATCGTGGATATATCACCCAAGCAGCAGTGTTCTAGGTGCCAGATGTGTGTGTGGTACCGTAAGTGAGGAGACTATATAGGCAGTAACACGTTGATATCCATGTGTGTGTGGTACCGTAAGTGAGGAGACTATATAGGCAGTAACATGTTGATATCCATGTGTGTGTTGTACCGTAAGTGAGGAGACTACAGTATATAGGCAGTAACATGTTGATACCCATGTGTGTGTTGTACCGTAAGTGAGGAGACTATATAGGCAGTAACACGTTGATATCCATGTGTGTGTGGTACCGTAAGTGAGGAGACTATATAGGCAGTAACATGTTGATACCCATGTGTGTGTTGTACCGTAAGTGAGGAGACTATATAGGCAGTAACACGTTGATATCCATGTGTGTGTGGTACCGTAAGTGAGGAGACTATATAGGCAGTACCACGTTGATATCCATGTGTGTGTGGTACCGTAAGTGAGGAGACTATATAGGCAGTAACATGTTGATACCCATGTGTGTGTTGTACCGTAAGTGAGGAGACTATATAGGCAGTAACACGTTGATATCCATGTGTGTGTGGTACCGTAAGTGAGGAGACTATATAGGCAGTAACACGTTGATATCCATGTGTGTGTGGTACCGTAAGTGAGGAGACTATATAGGCAGTAACACGTTGATATCCATCTCATAAACTCTTGGGGTCGAGGCGAGTCTTGAACCCACTCTGTGTTGTAGAACCGCCCATCAACCAAGCCTAACAACACGTCTCTCTACTTAAGGGGGGGTTATTAGTTGGTTTCCTAGACTCCCTTAATATTACACCCCCTAGACCCCATTTCAAGATAAATTTGTACATTTTTCGGTAGAACAATATTCCTCGTAAATTACAGACTCACAATCGCTCGCCAGGAAACAATCGACATCTAAGTGGTACGAAAGGTCTAAATAATTTTATCAGAAATGGGGTGAAAGTTATTAAAATCGGCAAACTAATGGGGCAAATGTCTTTAAATCTCTAAAGCAATGGGGCTAAGGGAGAAAGGGGTCCACAGAAAAATCTCTCAAGTGGAAATCTCTCCTTAACCCTTTCACGCATTTATGACTCAGAAGTTGCCAGATTAGCAATATGAAATAGAGTTCTCTCACTCTTATAATTACCTCTCCAAAATTAGTTTTCTGCCCACAGCTAACTCAAAGACAACTGCAGAGGTTGAAGTAACTAAACTAAAGGTTTCTAAATACCCCTGATGGCAACAAAGGCTTTAAAGTAACCCCAATAGGCTCAAAATCGCGTCATATGTCGGAGAGGGTTAATCCTGCTACTAGGTCATGGTTTGGCGGTTGTTCGAGCCACAGTCCTGTTGTAAATATTCAGAAGACGATTAGTTCATACCTATTCTGCACTTACGCCTAATGTATAGCTTATTTCCACGGTCTCCAAAGATATCAGCGTATAACCTAAGCGATTACGTTGTGGCCGAAGTAACTCCAGTGTGGAATGTATAATATATATATATATATATATATATATATTTGTTTTTTTTGTTTTTTTTTTGTTTTTTACCATTCCTCCCTAGACCTCCATCAAGCTAAACCAATAAACATCCCCAAGTACCCCTTTTATATAAATATGTACATTTTTCAGTAGGCCGGTTCCTCCTAAATTATGTACGGCTGACGTCGTTTTATTCTTATCCTGGCTACTATTAGACAATTTTTTTTCAGCTTAGGAATAACCTTTGGTAACTAGAAGCCTAACAACTATCTTAATCAACCCTTTGAACTACCACAGATCCTTTATAAGCTCCATAAAATCCTCCAAATATAACGATAATCATATATAAAAGATGTTGCCTGTACTGAAAGGGTTAAAGGTATATACAGCTGGCTGGCTGGATAAAGGAGACTCAAGCCCTCGTTCAGTATATTTACTTTTATTATTGATTAAATGATTCACTCTGAGGGGCCAAAACGTCCAGCTGTAACAGAGGCTCTTTGAGTATACCCATATACGGTAGGCCTATAACCAACAAACAAATTAATCTGATGAAAGAAAATCGTACAAGTGGCTGTTGTGAATGGGCCTATTGGTCTGTGTCATTGCTCGGTACTAATCCTCTCCCATATACAACGTAAGCTTAACTCAAAAACCAACGTTACTAATCAGAAAAAGGGTAAAACCTACATATTTTGCTTGTCATTATACACACATGGATGTATACCACAGTATCATAATAACATAAATAGTTGTGTTGCAGTTGGGCGTGTGGCCAGCTGTATCCTGCAATTCACTGTAGAGTTGTTGCAACAACACAAACAAATAAATATATAAATAGAATACAAAAAAATATAAAACAAAACAAAACACATAACATATTAATACAAGAACAAATATACAAATAAATCTTACCGTTAGCCTCATTATCCCAATTTATGTTTCACTGACTGTACTTTGTCACCTAGAAATAAATGATGGGGTTTATATAACATTTCCAAATGAATCTATCTATCCATCTGAGAACAGTATGAATAGAAGGCCTCCTGACAGTCACAAGTGTTGGTATTAATCCAGTCGGTTTACTGAGTAAGTTGTACGGCGAAAAGGTCCGGGTACAGTTGACTCAAGAAATACATTGACCTCAGATTGTACATACATCATCAGACAACAATGATAGCCTTTAAAGGGGGTCACCGTTTTTTTTTCTCTCCTTATATCTCTTTCCCTGGCTTGTATCCATTCGGCCCCATTCAGCCAACTGTTTTAAGAAGTTTATCCCCATCCAGGTGTCGATATTTCCTGGCGAGCGATAGCGAGCCAGCATTGTATGGAGAAATCCAGGTCGCCGGAGACATTTTTCTATCGAAAAATTTACAAATCTAGTTTGCTGTCAAAACAAAGATATATATATACAGTATATGCTGGCTCGCTACCGGTTGCCAGGATAATATTGACACCTGGATGTGGGTAAACGTTTTAACACAGTAGGCTGAATGAGGCCGAATGGATACAAGCCAAAGAGAGGGAGAGAAAGATAAAAAAGCGAGGTGGGCTCCCTTAAGTTACTGCTATTTGTGTAGCTAATAGTTGTTCGGTTTATCTATCTAACTATCTATCTAACTATCTAACTATCTATCTATCTATCTATCTATCTATTGCCAGACGCTTGGACTCACTAGAGGTTGACCACGAATGAATCACCTCCATGTTCATTTATCATTCATCAGCCGGCGCCTCTCATCCTACCCAACGCCACTTTCACTCATATACCACTCGGATTGAATATAGTAATATATAAAATAATAACTTATAATAAAAGTAGGCTAGCCAGATAAGCAACGTAAGCCTAAGGTGAGGTAAAGTAGCGCTAATAAGTCATGGCTCAGCTATCATTACGCATGGCTCGCTCTGTGCTGTATTAATGTCTGTCAGATGTTGAATTGGGTGTGTACATGTATGATTTTTTGTGTATATCTCACTCAAAATGAAGAAATCATGTTTAGATATTGCTGCTACCAATTATTGATGAAAATATATTTGGTGCCGAGACATCATTTATCTGGCCGACTGTACGGGACTTCTGGAGCTAACTGTACAACTGATGGTGCAAGGATCGGGTGACAGAGAAGGGAGAGTTATCATTGATGGCAGATATTTGAGCCCGACCTCTGAGGGGTTCCAGTCTAGATTGGAGACTTTATAGAAATGCAACACTGGGCTACTGTTCACAAACAACTGTAAACTTTAAAAAGCGAATATCACTCTTTTACCTATGAGGGAGACACTTGTTTAAGGCAGCTTGGACGTTGGTCTCCTTCATGAACATACAACTAATATTATTCACATGGCTGTCTAAGTGTCTATGCAATACTATACCTTTTGGCCAGGTATCCATTTTAACATTCATAGGGAAACTAGTCATAACAGTATTTTTTATTTTATTTTTTGTATGTGAGTGAGGGAGACAAAAGGCAGAATTGCCTGTGGCGAGTGCCTCCCTCAGAGTTGAAAGAGTGCCAGGGTCAAAATCAAGGGACGATCTAGCCAAAATGCCTGGACACACGGAGCTGTTGAATAGAAGAAAGATTGAGAATAACGTTTCACTCTTGGGTTGGAGAGTTGCACAGAGTAGGGGTGGGATTGTGTTGCAAAACGGGTGCTACGTGCTCTATGAAGAGGGAGTGGTATACACTGAGAGATCTCTGAGGAACACTGATTATTGTAAAAGCGGTAGAATAGTGAGAGAGATACAACATTGCGGGGGAGAGATAGAGAGACTGCGGAGAATTGGTGAGTGGACGGAGTTAATGAGACAGAAGGCTTTCTTTTCTGCTATATCTTGAAGTGCTATGTGAGAGGGTTCTCCCCACACGTGTGAACAATACTCAATACAGTTATGCTGGGGGGTTTGTTTCGTATGAATCTCTTGATAAGGTCAAGTCAGGGGGAAAAGCTGTTCAGTATGCAGTATATTCAGTTAATTGTAGGCAAAATGCAAATTTACCAGTTTGTAATACGTCATGCAATTATGATAATGCATTAAACCTCTGGGCCTATAAAAATTGCAAGCTACTGAAATATTGTTCTATGGTTGAAACATGATGTATGTCAACCATATTATTACATAATTATATTTTAAATACAAAAACATTTCCTGTCATTTTCCCACGGTAAGTGATGGTATGTTATTAACCCCTTGAAGCTATGACTAGTTTTTGTGTATATTACATACATTTTAACTGCTCTCAGATCTTAAGCAACTCAGAATCAATTTTCCAATATCAAAGAAGTAAATGTTATCTCACCTAACCCTCTTTATCATTAAGGCATGGTTTATTTAAGTTTAGCAAAATGTCTATGGTTATCCCTACTACAATTCTTGATTCTTGCTTGAATGGCTGTGTGGAAAGGCCCAATTTACCCTGTCACAGTGTAGGTCCGGCCGCATCGGTCTCCCAGGAAGAAGGTGCAAGCGTCAGGGATCCAGGAGAGGTTGCAGAGGGGCAACACCACTCCCAGGGTGCGAAGTATGGAAGATGTAAAACGAAGTGATGAAATATGGCTACCGGCAATAAGAAAATGCGCAGCGAAGAGCATTGTGGAACCAACATAAACCCTATAGGCTGAAGGTGGCTCACGGCACCGATAGAAAAGGTGGGGCCCACAAAGAGAACCCTGAAAAAAGCCGAAGATTGTGCTTGGCTCAGAGCCGACCACCGTGGGTGCAGAGCATCCCTACAGAGGGCCAGCCACAGAAAACATGTCCAAGGAATCGCCTGACCCCACCAACCAGTGAAGAACAAAGATGGCACAGGGTGAAGAAGCCGGCACAGATGGATGAGCAGAGGACGACGAAGGCAAAGCAGGGCAGCATGGAGGAAGGGGATGATGCCAGAGGAAGAGGCTGCAGAACCAACGACACAGCAGACGAACACCGGGACCATCTAAAGATCCCCCAAATAATGCCATAGTTTGCGTCACACCTGCAGATGACCGCGGACCAGCAGCAACTCTTAGTACAATACAGCTGGCCCTCCTAAACACCAGGAAACACCAGGAATACTGAAGGAAGATGAAGGGTTAATATGTGTATTGTTGATACATTAGGGATAGACGTGTGGAAATATGGGACGGATGGATAAAAGGAGAAATAGGTTTTGGAAGCATTGAAAGAAACAAGATTTGTCCGTAGAAATAATTAATAGATCAGATGATAGGCATGCTAAGGCCTCATCACGTAAGTTTTGAAGTGATTGCATTTTGGGACGTTGTGGAAAACTAGTTGAAGAGTGTATACATTTTTTATTAATTTCACCACAACACCAAACACCTCCAATGAAATTAATGAAAGCATATAATATGTGATCCACCAGGATTCGAACCCGGGTTATCACACTCAGATTTTTAGACACCTTAACCATTACACCACCAAGACGGTAGAGTCATCAGCATAGGAGTAGATAGGACTGGAGGTACAGTTGAGACCATTAAAGAATATTAGGAAGATGACTGGAGACAAGACAGAAACCTGAGGAACATCGGAGTTGATAGGTTGAGGAAGTTAGCGATGAACGTCCACAACCGCAGCTTTGAAACAGTTAGAAAGGAAGTTCTTAAGTTCTTGAAACTACCCTTAATTCAAAATGTCTTAAGCATTTATCTTCACAATAGATTCCCGTCCCGGAAGTTAACCCCACATATCCATATTACCATTCTCTTCTCATTCCATTCCATTCAATTGATATCCTCCGCATTAACCGGCCACGTCTCCGAGGCATAGGGCATCGTACTCCTAACACACGAGGTATACACCTTCCCTTTAAGGTGAAGTGGCAGTCCTCTCATGGTCAGGAGTGGCAACAGCTCTTCTAACTTCCCCCAGCCACTTCTGACTCTAGCAATGGAGCCAGCTTCAGCGCCACCTCCGGCGGAAACCGTATTGCCCAAATAGTTTAATTTATTCACACACTCCAGCGCTACTCTACTGAAATCAACACTAACATGCAGATATATATTACCCAGCGAAGTCCTGTCACACGTGATAATCAAAACGGTGTGCCCAACTCTGAGTTAATCGCGCCGACGCACGTTAAATTAAAAAGCAGTAAAATAAGTTAAAGGTGTGAAGGTAGGACACAACTATGATGCATGACTGTGCAGTACAAACTCTCTACTTTGGCCAAGGCTTAAGTCAAATTTGATCTGACAAACCAGGATTAGCATAATATTATTCGCAATCAAATAGCTCCAGTATGTCCAGATGGCTTGCTTTACACAGCATTACAAGTGGTGTCCCTCAGGTCATACTACACCACACACTCAACACACCAGAACGTTAATGTGTACACAGTTGTGGACCTACGGTAATGTTCAATAGGGGGCCGGTCAGTACCCTAACCAAGTACCGTACCAAGTTATTGTGATTCATTAATCAATGGTCAATGCTCCAAGTGTAGGCCTAGGTATAATTATACTATATGGTACCAGTATTTCTCTCTATCTCTCTCTCTCTCTCTCTATAAATATATATATGTATATATATATACTGTATATATAAATATATATAGATATATATATGTATATATACTGTATATATAAATATATATACTGTATATATATATATATATATATATATATATATATATATATATATATAAATATACCGGTATATATATATATTATTTATTTTGTCTATGTGGATGAGGGAGACAAAAGTCAAAACTGTCTGTAACAAGTGTCTCCTCCAGAGTTGAAAAAGTGGCAAGGCCAAAATCAAAGGAATGTTCGAGCCAAAATGTCTGGACACACTGAGTTTGAAACAATGTAAGTCATAGGATGATGGAAAGATGGATTCAGGGAGAGAGTTCCAGAGCTCAGCTGTTGAATAGAAAAAGATTAGGAGTATTGTTTCAATCTTGAGTTGGAGAGCTGTACAGAGTAGGGGCGGGATTGTGTTGCAAGACGGGTACTACGTACCCTACGTAGAGGAGGTGGTATACATTGAGAGAGGTCTGACGAACACTGATTATTGTAGTAGCGATAGAATAGCGAGAGAGATGCAACATTGTGGCAAAGAGAGATTGCAGAGTCGGTGAGTGGGCGGGAGTTAATGATACGAAAGGCATTCCTTTCTACTTTGTCTAGAAGTGCTGTTTTTTTTTTGTTTTTTTTTTTGTTTTTTTCCTATGTGATTGAGGGAGGCAAAAGGCATAACTGCCTATAGCGAGTGCCTCCCCCATAGTTGAAAGAGTGACAGGGCCAACAACATCAAGGGGAACGTTCGAGCCAAAATGCCTGGACACACGGAGTTTGAAGCAATTTAAGTCATAGGAAGAGGGAAAGACTGATTCTGGAAGAGAGTTCCAGAGCTCAGCTGTTGAGTAGAAGAAAGTTTGAGAGTAACGTTTCACTCTTGGGTTGGAGAGTTGCACAGAGTAGGGGTGGGATTGAGTTGCAAGACGGGTACCACGTGCCCTACGTAAAGGAGGTGGTATGCACTGGGATAGCTCTGAGGAACACTGATTATTATAGTAGCGATAGAATAGCGAGAGAGATGCAACATTGCGGCGGAGAGAGAGAGATTGCAGAGAGTTGGTGAGTGTGAGAGGATCCTTCACACACATGTGAACAAGACTCAATAAAAGGACACACTGTGCCCCTGTACAGAGCAAGAAGTGGTGCAGTGGTAAAGAACCCCTTGAGGCGGTTGAGCACACCTAGCTTCTGGGAGGCTGCCTTAGCAAGAGTGGTGATATGGTCCTTCCAAGAGAGATCAGAAGAAAAAGAGACACCAAGAATACTGAGAGAAGATGAAGGGATGATATATATATATATATATATATATATATATATATAACTGCAAACTTCGCATAACTTTAGTAACATTACTCTCACTTACACCATAAAGGATGTGGTAATGGACCAATAAGTAACTAGAGTGTTCAGTAACCTGAGAACATAAGAGGTGGGTCGAGGGTCAACAAGGTTGTAGACACGGATTTGGGTAGTTGATGGTGTGGAGGGGAGGAGGGAGGGGTAAAGGGAGGACAGTTGATGGTGTGGAGGGGAGGAGGGAGGGGTAAAGGGAGGACAGTTGATGGTGTGGAGGGGAGGAGGGAGGGGTAAATGGAGGACAGTTGATGGTGTGGAGGGGAGGTGGGAGGGGTAAAGGGAGGACAGTTGATGGTGTGGAGGGGAGGAGGGAGGGGTAAAGGGAGGACAGTTGATGGTGTGGAGGGGAGGAGGGAGGGGTAAAAGGAGGACAGTTGATGGTGTGGAGGGGAGGAGGGAGGGGTAAAGGGAGGACAGTTGATGGTGTGGAGGGGAGGAGGGAGGGGTAAAGGGAGGACAGTTTCAGGCCAGTAGTTTACTTTAACTGAATTATTTTCCTTTCCTACGTTGTTTAACCCCGTCTGAAACGTAAATTCTTTTTGTAAATTCTTCTAGCTGTATTTAAACGATTTTGTGCAGGTCTGAGGTAGTAAAAATTGTTAAGTGAGATAGATCGAAGCCTGTTAATTGCTAGAGGCCCTTTTTAAGCTGAATATTATCGTCTATAGTAGATGTTGCTGGTACAGAAGGGGTTAAGGGGGAGATTTGTATTTATGTGTTCATTTATTAATTATATATTTATCAATTTCTTTGGTTTCCTCCCAAGACCTCTACCAAACTTGAAGAATACCCCCATCGAGATAAAGTTGTACATTTTCAGTAGAAAATTGTTCCGTCCGACGGCTGGCTCCTCCTAAATTCATATCATCACCATCCAACCAACAGGCTCGTTATCGCTCGTCAGAAAAAAATCGACACCTAAATGGCACAGAAGGTCTTATAATCGCCAAACTAATTGAGCGAACGTCTTAAAATCTGAAAATTAATGAGAAAGAAGGGGGTCCAGAAAAAAAAAAAAATCCTTAACCTTAACAAATAGAAAAAAAAAGGTGCCCATAAAAGACATAGTGCACGTGTAAGTATGATGTAAGAGACCCATAAAGAGGCTCAGGTAGGACACAGAGGGACATACATAGGACGTAAAGGGATATAGTGGGGAGGAGGGGGTCACCGGATTTTGTTTTATCTTGCTCGCCTTTTCTCTCTTTCCCTGGCTTGCATCCATTCGGCCCCATTCAACCAACTGTTTTAAGACGTTTATCCCCATCCAGGTGTCGATTTCTTCCTGGCGAGCGATAGCGAGCCAGCATTGTATGGAGAAATCCGGCTTCGCCAGAGACATTTTTCTATCGAAAAATTTACAAATTAGCTTGCTGTCAAAACAAAAATATATATATGCTGGCTCGCTACCGCTCGCCAGGAAAATATTGACAGCTGGATGGGGGTAAACGTCTTAAAACAGTAAATCTGAATGGGACCGAATGGATACAAGCCAAAGAGAGAGGGAGAGAAAGAGACAAAAGCGAGGTGGGTTCCCTTAACGCAATGACAGCTTGGACACTGACAAGTGAGTTATATCCCCTTCAGCGCGACCACGTAATGTTTATCATATTTAGGTTACCAGTAGACCATTTTCTCGTGCATATATTCTACCTCTATGATTCAAAGTGTTAAATACGATCTCGATAGGTTTAAGGGGAGGTTTCTAGTTTGTTTCCTACTCCTCCAGCAATCTAAAAATGTCACCCCCTTGACCCCCTTTCAAGATAAATTTGTACATTTTTCGGTAGAAAAATGCCCCGGCCAAAGGCCGGTTCCTCTTAAATTACAGGCTCGCTATCGCTCGCCAGGATAAAATCGACACCTGAATGGCACGAAAAGTCTTAATATGGGGTGAAAGTTCTTAAATTCGCTAAACTAATGGGACAAACGTTTTATAATATCAAAAGCAATGGGGCTAAACATGAGAGAGAAAGGGGTCAAGAAAAAAATCCCTCAAGTGGAGATCTCCCCTTAACATAAGTCCTTCTTAAAACTGCATAAATTCCTCTACTTTTAACCTGAATCAGAGTTAAAAAGGCGTCATCTTACTGAAGGGCTTAAAGTAGCTGAGTGATTGTAAGGTTTTCAAAATGGAATCTGAATTATTATAGTCCGTTCATTATAGGTTGGCCAGAAATGGTAACCCCTAACCTCTCATAACTCAAAAAGGACTACAGTAATCGAGCTAATATTTCTACCAAATAGGCAGACTTGGCTAGGAAATAAGTGTATAAATTGACAGCTCATTTGCTCTAGCCCTTTTTGAGTTACAGAGGTTAGAGGGTACGATTTCTGCTCAGCTTAGAATGAACGGACTATAACACTGGATTACAATACCATGGCAAAAACAAAACACTTCAACCACACCACGGGCCGCTACCTAGTGTTGTAATCCAAGGATCTCCTACAGTCCTACATCATATCATTCTTATGTTTATCCAACGCCTGCAACTGCTCTTCATAATCTTCATCACTCTCTCTCGTCTCTTCTCCTCTTCTCTCTCTTCTCATCTCTCTCTCTCATCCTCTCTCCTCATCTCTCATCTCTCTCTCTCTCTCTCTCTCTCTCTCTCTCTCTCTCTCTCTCTCTCTCTCTCTCACACAATTGGAAGGGGTGAGCGTATAAGCACACTGTTAGACGGCAATATTACGAGAGTTTGGGAGCGCTAAAAATAGGTTTCGAATCATAGTGGCCTCACAAATTCAATGCAATGAACCTTAACACAGTATTATATCAGTACACCCTCTCATTTATTCATTATTCTCTGTATATTCATATATATCTATGTTTATATAACTAGGCTATTCGTGTAATCTCTAACCTCTCTCTCTCTCTCTCTCTCTCTCTCTCTCTCTCTCTCTCTCTCTCTCTCTCTCTCTCTCTCTCTCAACAGAACACAAATACAAGTTAAGCCGAGCGGTAGGGTTGATTATAACGGACAACTTAGATTAATCCTGTCTCACTCTGGAGATTTACATAGATTACACAGATACGCTGGACGCACAGACCTTAAGATCCCAGAGAGGTGGTCAGGACTTAATACTAATAGAGATAGCAAACCCGATAGTAAGGGTAAGTGGAAGGAAAGAATAGCAAAACAGAAGACAAAACAGAGAGAGAGAGAGTACTGTATCTCGGTAACTTGGAGTACGTGTATTACTGCATGCATTTATCGTAGGTTAATGTATATGTGGAGTGCATTTAAATAATTGCCAAAATTCTTCCTTAACAATGTTTGTGTGTTTGATTTGTTAATATTTTCAGAGAATGTTATTGTGAAACCAGTAAGCATAATAATGTGTAAAATAATCACTTTTCGCAATGCAATACATTGTATTTTAAAGACAAGTCTTGGAAAGACTAAATTTAGTTTTCTAGTTTTGTGTTCATCTCATTATGAATATATTTACTCAAAAGTACTACTTTTGAGGGAAATAATCCATACAATATGTATAGTAATCTTCAAGGCAACCAATACCGCTTGAGAACCGTCCCTCACTAACCAAATATGATGTATCTCTATTTCATATGATCAAGAGCTGAACGTGATAGCCATTACACCACACAGGCTTACAATAGTTGTTGCAACCTGACATACTGTATAGGCCTTATTGCTGTCCACGGTAATCTGAGGCGACATAAATACAACACATGTCCGCTGTTAATCTTGTCAGTACTTAATGTTAATGGCTTCTTTTTCTGCTATAGCGGTTTTAGGCTATAATTAGATGAATTAATGTAGTTTAGAAAGTATACTTGGGGAAACTTATACTAAGCAAGATTTTTACCTGATATTATATATATACTGGATTAGATCTCATTTATAAACATCCTTCCTAGCCTAGCCTCTATTGAATGCAAATTATGTAGAGTTCTCCCACATAAGATAAACTTACACCACAGCAGTGATAGGGTTAGGCCTTGTCAGACATGTTAAGGACGACCAGTTTAAGTCAAGAGCCACAATTGTCGTAAACAGGGAACCACAACACCGCTAGGGGGCCAAAATAACACTACATCTTCAGTGACTTTTTAAGAAACTCGAAAATCAATGTGAAAAGGTGAGACAGGAATGATGTTCTTTACCCTGCTTGTGATTGTGGTGAGTTGTGGAGAGGAGCGTGTGTGGTGTGTGTGTGTTAGACGTGGGTGGTGGTGGTATATGTGTTGTGGGTGGTGTGTGTATGCCGTGGGTGGTGTGTGTGTGTAGTGACGTTGGTGGTGTGTGTAGTGACGTGGGTGGTGTGTGTAGTGACGGGGGTGGTGGTGTGTGTCATGGGTGGTTTGTGTACACAGGAGTACAAAGGAAATAAAGCAACAACCGGCCCAGCGGGGGGGGCCCCCCCCCCCCCCCCCCCAAGGATGCTTGCCCTCCAAAACACTGATAGTCAAGGGTCCAAACAGTAGTTTAGAGTGGGTAAGGGAAAAATGGAATGGGACAAATGTCCGTGTCAGGATTACATGTTAGTAGGAGAAAGTTGTTAGTAAAAGAAAAACAAAATGTACTTAATTTACAAAGGCAGTCAGTCGTGGATTTATGGCACAACGTTTGTCTAGGCGAAGTTTAAAGGAATCAACGGTGTTGCAGTCTATGAAATCTCGGGGAAGAACATTTCACAAGTTGACAACTCGATTGAAGAACACATTTTTAGACTTGTTGGAGTTAAAACATTTAGCAATAATTTTGCAACCGTTCCCCGCGTTTAATTTGATTGGTCGATAGTGAAATATTTATTACAGTTCATATTGTCGATGCCTTTGATGATTTTGAACACTTGAATTAAGTTGTCTCTTAAGCTGCGCTGGGTAAAAATAAATATATTTAATTTTCAAACACGCTCCTCGTGTGGTTTGTTCTTTAGGCAAGGTATAATTTTGGTAACTCTACGTTGAACTCATTCTAGCTTGTCTATATATTTATAAGGGCACCTGGATTGAACGCAATATTCCAGGAGAGGGCGTACTACGGAATTGTAAAGAGTTAGGATTACATCTTTGGATTTATGCTCAAATGACCTGCCTATAAAGCCAAATATTTTGTTTGCCTTCTTAACAACTTCTGAACATTGTTGAGTTGGTTTTAGGTTACTCGATATTGTTACTCCCAAATTAGTTTCTCTGTCTACACTCTTAAGCTGGGTGCCATTCATTAAATAGTTTGCTTTCTCATTTCGGTTTCCGATATGGAGCACTTTGCATTGTTCTGCATTGAAACACATTTGCCAAATTTGAGCCCAATGTGACAACTTATCTAGAATATGCTGCATATCTTCAACATGTTCATTTGAGAGTACGCTATTTGCAATTTTTGTATCGTCAGCAAACTTTGAGATTGTACAGGTGAGACCCTCCTCTATGTCATCAATATAAACTAGGAAGAGAACTGGCCCCATTACCGATCCATGGGTTACCCCGCTACTTACATTGATCCATTTGGATGCTTTACCGTTCATGACTACTCTTTGCTGTCTGTCACTGAGCCAATTTTCTATCCATTTCAACACACCATCTTGAATTCCATGCGCTTTTAGTTTTATCAATAAACGTTTGTGGGGAGCTTTGTCAAATGCCCTTTGAAAATCAAGGTAACGGTATATAATATCTACAGCTTTACTCTCATCATATAGGTTGACGATATCGTGGAAGAAGTCTAAGAGGTTTGTTAAGCAGGAACTTTTATTACGAAAACTGTGTTGAGTATCATTAAGTATATAGTTTTCCTCTAAGTGATTTTCGAGTTTGTCTCTTATGAGTGTTTCTAGCATTTTTCATACAACTGAGGTTAACCCTTTCCCGCATTTATGACGCAGAGGTTGCCAGATTAGCAATAATAATTAGTGTTCTCTCACTCTTAAAATTCTATCTATCTATCTATCTATATGCTCAGGCCCAATCCCCATTTTGGGGGTAGCCGACTCAAGACAGAGCAAGAACAGGGAAAACACAAAAACAACATAAAACAAAAAATAAACACAGATAAAAAACACAAACTCTCACACATCCAGGTCACCCAAGAGAAGACCCAGAGACCAGGGTTACCAAGGTCGCTCCAGCACTCCCCCGGCCCCTGACCACCCGGAGAGGTTCCGATCTCGGCAGGCAGACATGCAGCGGAGCCAAAGCCACAAGCCCTCCCACCACACTTCCAGGCACACCCTTCATATTAATCGTCTCCCCGGGCCAGGCGCCTGATGGACTATTATCTAGTCCAACTTGCGCCCGACCCCTTACTCCAAATGACCACGTGTTCACTCAACTATTCACAAGCATTCTCCATTCACTCCTGTCCACCACCACTTCCCCTGCCTGATCTATACTCTTAAAATTACCTCTCCAAAATTGGTTTTCTGCCCACAACTAACTCTAAGACAACTGCAGATGTTGAAGTACCGGTAACTAAACTAAAGGTTTATAAATACCCCTGATGGTAACAAAGGCTTTAAAGTATCCCCAATCGGCTCAAAATCGCGTCATATGCGTGAAAGGGTTAAGCTAATTAGGACGATAGTGTGCGTGACGCCAGTGGTGAGTGTGTGTGTGTCATGGGTGTGATGTGGGTGGTGGTATACGTCATGGGTAGTGGTGGTGTGCGATCATAGGTGGTGATGTGTGTCGTGGGTGGTGGTGATGTGTGTTGTGGGTGGTGGTGTGTGTCGTGGGTGGTGGTGATGTGTGTCGTGAGTGATGGTATATGACGTGGGTGGTGGTGTTGTGTGTCGTGGGTGGTGGTGATGTGTGTCGTGGTTGATGGTAGTGATGTGTGTCTTGGGTGATGGAATATGCCATGGGTGTTGGTGATGGTATAAATCATGGGTGTTGGTGATGGTATATGTCGAGGGTGTTGGTGATGGTATATGTCATGGGTGTTGGTGATGGTATATGTCTTGGGTGTTGGTGATGGTATATGTCATGGGTGTTGGTGATGGTATATGTCATGGGTGTTGGTGATGGTATATGTCGTGGGTGTTGGTGATGGTATATGTCATGGGTGTTGGTGATGGTATATGTCGTGGGTGTTGGTGATGGTATATGTATGTCATGGGTGTTGGTGATGGTATATGTCGTGGGTGTTGGTGATGGTATATGTCATGGGTGTTGGTGATGGTATATGTCGTGGGTGTTGGTGATGGTATATGTCATGGGTGTTGGTGATGGTATATGTCGTGGATGTTGGTGATGGTATATGTCGTGGGTGTTGGTGATGGTATATGTCGGGTGTTGGTGATGGTGTCTGTCATGGGTGTTGGTGATGGTATATGTCATGGGTGATGGTGGTGTGTGTTGTGGGAGATGGTATATGTTGTGGGTGTTGGTGATGGTATATGTCGTGGGTGTTGGTGATGGTATGTGTCGTGGTTGATGGTGATGGTATATGTCGTGGTTGATGGTGATGGTATAATTATGTCGTGCGTGGTGGTGATGGTATATGTCATGGGTGATGGAGATGGTATATGTCGTGGGTGTTGGTGATGGTATATGTCGTGGGTGTTGGTGATGGTATATGTTGAGGGTGTTGGTATATGTCGTGGGTGATGGTGATGTGTGTCGTGGCTGATGGTATATGTCGTGGGTGTTGGTGATGTGTGTCGTGGATGATGGTATAATTATGTCGTGGGTGTTGGTGATGGTACATGTCGTGGGTGTTGGTGATGGTATATGTCGTGGGTGGTGGTGATGGTATATGTTGTGGGTGATGGTGATGGTATATGTTGTGGGTGATGGTGATGGTATATGTCGTGGGTGTTGGTGATGTGTGTCGTGGGTGATGGTATAATTATGTCGTGGGTGTTGGTGATGGTACATGTCGTGGGTGTTGGTGATGGTATATGTCGTGGGTGTTGGTGATGGTATTTGTCGTGGGTGGTGGTGATGGTATATGTCGTGGGTGGTGGTGATGGTATATGTTGTGGGTGATGGTGATGGTATATGTCGTGGGTGTTGGTGATGGTATATGTCGAGGGTGTTGGTGATGGTATATGTCGCGGGTGATGGTCTTGTTAGTTATGGGGGGTGGTGGTGGTGTGTGGCAGGGGCGGTGGTGATTGTAGGTGTCGTGGGTGTTGGTGATGGTATATGTCGAGGGTGGTGGTGATGGTATTATGTCGAGGGTGGTGGTGATGGTATATGTCGTGGGTGGTGGTGATGGTATATGTCGAGGGTGGTGGTGATAGTATATGTCGAGGGTGGTGGTGATAGTATATATCGTGGGTGTTGGTGATGGTATATGTCGTGGGTGTTGGTGATGGTATATGTCGTGGGTGGTGGTGATGGTATATGTCATGGGTGGTGGTGATGTTATATGTCGTGGGTGTTGGTGATGGTATATGTCGTGGGTGTTGGTATATGTCGTGGGTGTTGGTGATGGTATATGTCGAGGGTGGTGGTGATGTGTGTCGTGGGTGATGGTATATGTCGTGGGTGTTGGTGATGGTATATGTCGTGGGTGTTGGTGATGGTATATGTCGTGGGTGTTGGTGATGGTATATGTCGTGGGTGTTGGTGATGGTATATGTCGTGGGTGATGGTGATGGTATATGTCGTGGGTGTTGGTGATGGTATATGTCCTGGGTGATGGTGATGGTATATGTCGTGGGTGGTGGTGATGGTATAGGTCGTGGGTGATGGTATATGTCGTTGGTGTTGGTATATGTCGTGGGTGTTGGTGATGGTATATGTCGTGGGTGTTGGTGATGGTATATGTCGAGGGTGTTGGTGATGGTATACGTCGTGGGTGGTGGTGATGGTATATGTCGTGGGTGTTGGTGATGGTATACGTCGTGGGTGGTGGTGATGGTATACGTCGTGGGTGTTGGTGATGGTATACATCGTGGGTGGTGGTGATGGTATACGTCGTGGGTGTTGGTGATGGTATATGTCGAGGGTGTTGGTGATGGTATACGTCGTGGGTGGTGGTGATGGTATATGTTGTGGGTGATGGTGATGGTATATGTTGTGGGTGATGGTGATGGTATATGTCGTGGGTGTTGGTGATGTGTGTCGTGGGTGATGGTATAATTATGTCGTGGGTGTTGGTGATGGTACATGTCGTGGGTGTTGGTGATGGTATATGTCGTGGGTGTTGGTGATGGTATATGTCGTGGGTGGTGGTGATGGTATATGTCGTGGGTGGTGGTGATGGTATATGTTGTGGGTGATGGTGATGGTATATGTCGTGGGTGTTGGTGATGGTATATGTCGAGGGTGTTGGTGATGGTATATGTCGCGGGTGATGGTGTTGGTATATATCGTGGGTGGTGGTGATGTGTGTCATGGGTGGTGGTGATTGTATATGTCGTGGGTGTTGGTGATGGTATATGTCGAGGGTGGTGGTGATGGTATTATGTCGAGGGTGGTGGTGATGGTATATGTCGTGGGTGGTGGTGATGGTATATGTCGAGGGTGGTGGTGATAGTATATGTCGAGGGTGGTGGTGATAGTATATATCGTGGGTGTTGGTGATGGTATATGTCGTGGGTGTTGGTGATGGTATATGTCGTGGGTGGTGGTGATGGTATATGTCATGGGTGGTGGTGATGTTATATGTCGTGGGTGTTGGTGATGGTATATGTCGTGGGTGTTGGTATATGTCGTGGGTGTTGGTGATGGTATATGTCGAGGGTGGTGGTGATGTGTGTCGTGGGTGATGGTATATGTCGTGGGTGTTGGTGATGGTATATGTCGTGGGTGTTGGTGATGGTATATGTCGAGGGTGTTGGTGATGGTATATGTCGTGGGTGTTGGTGATGGTATATGTCGTGGGTGATGGTGATGGTATATGTCGTGGGTGGTGGTGATGGTATATGTCGTGGGTGGTGGTGATGGTATATGTCGTGGGTGGTGGTGATGGTATAGGTCGTGGGTGTTGGTGATGGTATATGTCGTTGGTGTTGGTATATGTCGTGGGTGTTGGTGATGGTATATGTCGTGGGTGTTGGTGATGGTATATGTCGAGGGTGTTGGTGATGGTATATGTCGAGGGTGTTGGTGATGGTATACGTCGTGGGTGGTGGTGATGGTATATGTCGTGGGTGGTGGTGATGGTATATGTCGTGGGTGTTGGTGATGGTATACGTCGTGGGTGGTGGTGATGGTATATGTCGTGGGTGTTGGTGATGGTATACGTCGTGGGTGGTGGTGATGGTATACGTCGTGGGTGTTGGTGATGGTATACATCGTGGGTGGTGGTGATGGTATACGTCGTGGGTATTGGTGATGGTATATGTCGAGGGTGTTGGTGATGGTATACGTCGTGGGTGTTGGTGATGGTATATTATGTCGTGGGTGTTGGTGATGGTATACGTCGTGGGTGGTGGTGATGGTATATGTCGTGGGTGTTGGTGATGGTATAATATGTCGTGGGTGTGGGTGGTGGTATATGTCGTGGGTGTTGGTGATGGTATAATATGTCGTGGGTGTGGGTGGTGGTATATGTCGTGGGTGTTGGTGGTGGTATATGTCGTGGGTGTTGGTGATGGTATATGTCGTGGGTGTTGGTGATGGTATATGTCGTGGGTGTTGGTGGTATACGTCGTGGGTGGTGGTGATGGTATATGTCGTGGGTGTTGGTGATGGTATAATATGTCGTGGGTGTGGGTGGTGGTATATGTCGTGGGTGTTGGTGATGGTATAATATGTCGTGGGTGTGGGTGGTGGTATATGTCGTGGGTGTTGGTGGTGGTATATGTCGTGGGTGTTGGTGATGGTATATGTCGTGGGGTTGGTGATGGTATATGTCGTGGGTGTTGGTGGTGGTATATGTCGTGAGTGTGGGTGATGGTATATGTCGTGGGTGGTGGTGATGGTATATGTCGTGGGTGGTGGTGATGGTATATGTCGTGGGTGATGGCATATGTCGTGGATGGTGTTGATGGTATATGTCGTGGGTGATGGTATATGTCGTGGGTGATGGTATATGTCGTGGGTGTTGGTGATGGTATATGTCGTGGGTGGTGGTGATGGCATATGTCGTGGGTGGTGGTGATGGTAAATGTCGTGGGTGATGGTATATGTCGTGCGTGGTGTTGATGGTATATGTCGTGGGTGGTGGTGATGGTATATGTCGTGGATGATGGTATATGTCGTGGGTGTTGGCGATGGTATATGTTGTGGGTGGTGGTGATGGCATATGTCGTGGGTGTTGGCGATGGTATATGTCGTGGGTGGTGGTGATGGCATATGTGGTGGGTGTTGGTGATGGTATATGTCGTGGGTGGTGGTGATGGCATATGTCGTGGGTGTTGGTGATGGTATTATGTGGTGGGTGGTGGTGATGGTATTATGTCGTGGGTGGTGGTGATGGTATATGTGGTGGGTGTTGGGTGATGGTATATGTCGTGGGTGGTGGTTATGGCATATGTCGTGGGTGGTGGTGATGGTAATATGTGGTGGGTCTTGGTATATGTCGTG
Source organism: Paralithodes platypus (assembly GCA_032716605.1). Lineage (NCBI taxonomy): Eukaryota > Metazoa > Arthropoda > Malacostraca > Decapoda > Lithodidae > Paralithodes > Paralithodes platypus. The sequence continues at coordinate 23,038,611 of CM064539.1, forward strand.
GGTGATGGTTAATGTCGTGGGGTGATGGTATATGGTCGTGGGTGGTGTTGTATGGTATATGTCGTTGGTGGTGGTGAATGGCATTATGTCGTGGGTGGTGGTGATGGTATATGTCGTGGGTGATGGTATATGTCGTGGGTGTTGGTGATGGTATATGTCGTGGGTGTTTTGGTGATGGTATGTGTCGTTGGGTGTTGGGTGATGGTATATGTCGTGGGAGATGGTATATGGTCGTGGGTGGGGGGGGTGGTATATGTCGTGGGTTGGTGATGGTATATGTCGTGGGTGGTGGTGATGGTATATGTCGTGGG